>VZSG01000528.1:144466-160082 GCA_013398315.1 Nothoprocta pentlandii | reverse complement strand
CCGGCATGCGGCCGAAGTTACTGCTTGTTGGTGAATTCTCCCTCCCTTCTCCCGCTCGCCTCGGAGCGGGCTGCAAGAGGCGCTGCCTCTTCGCCCGGCCCCTTCTCGCACAATATTTACCGCTCCAGGGGGTGCCTCGAGCAGCCCCTTCCCCCGCTGCGTTTGTGCGGAGCCTCCGCCAGCGCCCGTTGCCCCGCGCGGGGGCCGGGGAGCGTCGGTTAAACGGCTCGCGCGGCAGCCGGGAGGGTTCCCCGGCCCCGCCGTGGACGTGGCTGCGCCGCTAGTTCTGCCTCGGCCAGCTCCGAGTGACCCGTGGGGTTTTATTTTTCAAGTAACCCCCTCCTTTACGCCTGTCTAACTCCCGGAGGAAATATTATTTATATTAGGTCTTTACTTTTCATCCAAAAAATGTCACCGAGCCAACGGTCACCAGAGCAGGTCTGCAAAGGGAATGGAGGGGAGAGGGAAGGAGGAGGGCAGGAGCTCCCGTGGCCGTGACGGATTCTTCCATTTCTCGCCGACCCCCCCACCCCGGGATGAGCTCGGTTCCGACCTGACAGCAAAACGGTTAATTGTGTCCTGTAAATCACGGTCCACGGAGCTGCTCCCTTTCTGCATAACAAAAGGCTCTGTAATGAGTAAGCCCAGATCGGCCGTATAAAAAAATTTAACATAAACTGGACAAGGTGTGTATGTGGGGACCTTACAGGGTTAATAGCTGAACTATTAAGATTGGAGTCAGATGTGAGTAAAAGCAACAGGAGAGTCTGGTTTTTCCTAATATCCTGTAGTATGATAACTCTGAAGAAGGTAACTGTTTTTTAAAAATCTGTTTCAATTTAAGATTTCTTAAGCGAGAAGAACCTTACGTAAACATCAGCATCCTTTTCTTGTTTAGAAAGCCAAGAAATGGCTAGAAAATGTCATCTGAACTTTAAAGGAAAAGGCTACAAACTATGCATGGATTTCCATGCACATGTGCAAGAATGTTTTTAATCTCCTTCTAGACTAATTTATTCTGCATTTTATGGAGGCTAAAACATTCATATTGGGCTTTTGGAAAAAGCAGCTTCTATGTTCGCCTATCCCCCTCACCTCCACCAAAAAAAAAAAAAAAGTTTCATTACAACATTTAAAAGGACATTGAGAATAACTGAGTAGAAATAGCAAGTGTTTTCCAAAGAAGGAGAAATGGGTGGGAGGAAAGCCAGGTTTTACTTACATATATAATAAGTCGGGAATGTAAATCTGTATGTAAGAGAGAGATCTGAGGAATGACTCGGCATGCTAATGACCTGGCTTTTCAGAACTTCAAGAGTTTGGTCTGTCTCCCCCTATGGTTATAATAAGAGATTAAATGAATTTGGCATATTTAATTAATTAGCATATGGAAATCAGATGGCTTTTACTTTGTTTTCCTGTGAAACTTCTCCATGCTAATCGGTGTCTACATTTTCTGGAGTATTTTGAATGGGGTTGATTTGTATTATGTCTTTGCAGATTGCTCTGACCCTTTCTGTTCCTACAAAGGTCTTCCAGCCTTTGCAGCCCAGTCTAAAAGTCCTCTGTAACACGCATCTTGTGTAATGCTCTGTCACGAGGTGCTCCATAGAACTTCTGACGGAGCAGATTGAGCGTTGCACTTAAATTTAAAGGCTCTGTTTGCTTGGATACTGTGTCTTGTGCATTCCAGAGCTAATTACATGTGCGATGCTGGAGTCCATTTAAAACAAACAAGCTGGGGGGTTTCTTTTTTCTTTTTTCTTTTTTTTTTTTTAAACCACTATGTTGTTGTAAAGTAAAAAGATCACTGTTGTTGTCTGTAGGGTTATAAAATAACATACTCTGTAACAGTTGTTTTTTGTGTTACAAGAAAGTAAGTATAGTACTGCATTAAGAACTCTTGGCTCGCATGGATGCATAATGACCACGTGGCTTATATCAATCTTCAGTCTGCGCTCTTACATTGAAGATTAAGCTTCAGTTTGGCCAGCAGTGTTTTTTGTTTATACTCTTTTTAAACAGAGGTAAACTTGAGGTTAGCTCTACTCGTTAGTATGTGCTTGTTGTAAGCAATACATACTTAGGTCCTGCTCCTGGAAGTGTTTATAGAAATGAGTAGCTTTTACTTGTATGCTTAACTTGTTTGCGTTAGGAGTTGCATAATGGGAAGAACCAGCTTGGAAAGATACAACCTTGCAATTCCTTCCCTTTCCCTCCCCGCCTCATGGCTGAAGAACGATGCGAAGGAAAATGTTTTACAAGTTAGGGACCACTGGAGTCCAGATGCTTCGGGCGAAAGTACCCAGATAGGCAAGCAGATCGCTTCAGTTTGCCAAAATGACATTGTTTTTATAAAAACAAGCTTTAAGTAGTAGTTGATTGTCAAAGAACACTTCCAATTATTGAAGAACGCTTCTCAAGTCTTTTGAAACAATTCTTCCTGTGACTTGGTAAATTTTTTTATATTGTGCATGAAATATGTTATACTTTAATTTCTTAGAGAATCAAATAAGCAAATGGCTCCTCAGCATGAACCAACAACACTTTTCAAGCATGTTTCTGGGCAAGGAGGTTCTTGTTTAAATCAGCTTCACAATGAGTGAAGTGTCCAGAGATAAGAAGTATGAGCCAATAAAAACACTTTTAATATTTTAAAAATATCTTTAAATGACAGCTTCTTACTAGTTTACCTTTTCTTGGATTTGTGCCTACAACACTGACTTCTTAAAAGTTCTCAGATGCAGCCGTAAGACTGCTGGGATGCTTTTCAAGATCGCTTTGAATCTATCAAGCTGAGAGTTTTTTTTTTTTCTGGCTAGTAAACCTGTAGTATACAATCCCTCAGACAGGCCTTTGGTTTCCCCTGGATTACACATCAACAAAAGCTGGAACTGTGTTGTTGCAGTTGTTCTGTGCTCAAGTCATGTACTCCTGTCTAAGAGTTGTTTGAAACAATGATTTATAGCACCCAATAGCTCTTGCAGTTCTGCTTGGTGAGCCTCTCTTTCATTTTCTGTCTCTTCCTACCCTATACATCTATGATTGTCAAAAAGCTGACCAAAAATATTATAGATATAAACCTGCAAGCACACTCCATGCATAACACTTTTATGTAGTTGCCCTTCCTTTCTCTGAGCATAGATCCCACAGCCTGCAATTACAGTCTCTGACAATTCTGGGGTTTGAACTGTTTCCAGTTACAGACAATATTGACTTCATGGAGCAGCGGCATGCCAAAAAAGCATTTTCAGGTGCCTTCCAAGTACTGAAATATGGTTGCCTTGCTTTTATTCTAGATAAAACTTGTTTCTTGTGATGTTTTTATAACTGCCTTTGCTACTCTCTAGTCTTGCATCAAGTAACCTTAATCTTAATATTATACAATCTCAGAGCTAAATGTCTGACGGCAACATGCCAAATCTGTGTCTAATCTTTGTCACCTTCATATGAACAACTAGAGCTCCGACTTCTCACTCGTTCCTGACTTGTATAATTGCAACCAGCAGGACTGGAAATCAGTACATGTCACTATCATGGCACACATAGTAAAAGATACATTTTTTTTTTCTCCAAAGCAGCATGATGTTAGTCACTTAATTTCCTTCTAAAGGGAATCCATGTTGTTCAAGCACCTTTGTTTCCAATTCTATTTAAGTGTTTTTCTAGAAAAGATGCTCTGTACAAATGCAGCAATGAAGGATTCTATCATCCCGCATGGCAGAGTTCTCACACCTTGTGCAGTAGGAGCTGCCCTCTACCTCTCAATTCTTCTGTAAGTGACTGAAATGAAACAGTTATGCTTAGCTGTGAAACCGAGTCCTTAAAACTTCTGTGATGGGCATACTGGAAAGATATGTGTTTTGAAGAGCCATAGAGCAGTACTCCTCACTGCAGCGACACAAACTTCCTTAACACAAGCAGTGATTCCTTAGCTTTATCCGTCTTGCCCTCATGTGATCTTTTTCTTGATGAGCTCCTCCTGTGGAGGAAGGGCGCTAGCCCAGTGGGAGCTCCGGTCGCTCTTGCCCCACCAGCCCAGCACGGGGCTGGCTGGACACTGCCCTCGCCCATGGCCCATGCTGGTAATGCCACAAACTGCCATTGAGAGCCGCCTTAAAGCTTTCGAGTGTGGATCGACTTGTCTAACCACAGCAAAAGCTGACTTGATGTCAAGTATGTTAAAGAACAGTGTGTTATAACGAAGTTTTTCTAATGATCTCTTTTTATGCTCAAGTGTGAATCAGCCAGAAGATAAAAAAAAAAAAAGCTTGTATATTAAAAAAAAAAGATATGTAGGTTTTTAGTTAATATATCTTACTTTAACCTACACTCAGAAAAGTACTACCTGCTCATGAGTCAATATTTTCTTAGAGTAATACAAGCTTCAAATGCTGAGATAGCTATTCAAAATGTGTTAGCTATTCAAAATGTGTTATTAATATATTTAAAATATGTTTTTTATGAAAATGAAATGCCTGAACCAAGTGTATTTGCATCTCTGTATACAAACTGTCAAATGAATGATGTTGGGCTTAGAACCTCACTGGTGAATTGCAGATGTCTTTTTTAAAAGTATACATATGGTTTTGGAGGAGCTTTGAACTGTTTTCTCATGCTTTGCTCATCAGAGAGATCATATGGATAACTTCATAGCAAGATTCTTCTGCCTTGTTTGCAAAGCATAGTGGATCTATGTGATAAATATTGAATTCCCCTTCATGTTAGGGCTGAAATGAGTTAGATCTGTGCATATGGAATAAGGGAGGACTATATACAGATGATATGTTTATATTTAACAAAATTAATTATATGAAGTGAGTGTGAAGGAACTTAAGCCTGAGCAGATTGGCAGGCCAATAGCCAACAACCGTCTGAGCACTGCCAAATGTGTGGAAAGACCAGACTCTCCTCTGTATTGAGGTACTGGAAACATAATTAATTTCCAGTCTTATCAGGATGTTGCTCAGCTTTGTTCTGCTTCTCTGCTTTGGTCTTTAGTAGGTAGCTGTTATGAAGTGCCATTAGTGTGAGAGAAATGGGACCTGCCTGAAAAAGTAGTCGTGTCACTGCAGGTCCCAGCTGAGGTCTCATCCCAGAGGGCTCGTCAGCTCAGAGGCACTAGCTGGCCTGGAAAAGGTGTGGAAAAGGGAGGCATGTTTGAGGGTGAAGTTGAAGAGCTTGCATTTGCTTAAGGAGAGTATTAGTACAGTAAGAGTGAGCCCCAGTTGTTGTTGCTGTGAGTAAACATGAGCTGCCAAAGAGCTGTGCAAGTGTCTGCTTGCAATCCACCAGGAAAGCCCCTCTGTGAACCAGGCTCGAGGGACATGCTGCTGGGTGGGCTGCTGAGCTGAGTCATACTCTGTTTAGTTCTTTGGAAGTCTGGTGCACGCTGAGTTTCACCTTTCATGCAGTTAGTCTGCTTGGAAAGTCAATCTTTGAGGGTTATCAGGTGATACGAAATTGCAGTTATGTAGACTTTTAGATATTTTAGATGTTAATATAATTAACTTGAATAATGCACGTATTTGAACTGAAGTGGCCACAGTGACAAGCAGGCATCTGTTTCATTGCCACCTGCTTATTGCTTTTCAGACTTCTGTAAATTTCTGCATGTAATCTCTGATACTCAAGAGTTCTGTCTAGTTCTGACTCTGCCCCTCTGAGGCTGTAATTTTGGTGACTTTGTTTTCAATGTTACTATCTTTCATCTATTGGCAACCCTACCCTTTGTACTGTGGTTGCTGTTCATAAACCCTCTTGAGCTGTTTAATGCCAAGCACATCCAGGAGTTGATGTTTAGATGATACTGTGACGAGACAACAATGTGATGGGAGTTCCTCAGCTCTGGTATACTAGGTAGCCTGTTTTAGGAAGCAAAGTGATACGGGGCAGCTATTCATTTAATGATGTTTTTACCTGGGTATGCAGTCAGTGTTAAACATCTAAATACTGACCTGGGAACACTTCAAGTTGGACATTCAAGAGCTTTTTTGTTCTTGGGTCCCTCTCAATCCTCCCACTGATGGCATTAGTCTTCTTTCTGGAGACTTTGAAAGAACTGCTCTCATGACCAGGTAGATCTTTAATTATGGAGCTTGTTTTCTCAGTGGTAGAAGTCAATCTCTTTCATATTACTGTGCATTTAGTCAGTCAATACCTAATGCCATGGTGGGAAGAGAATCTGGACTCTGTTGTAAAAAGGGAACTGCAGACATGTTTTCCTACTAGCAAAAAGGATGAGACTTAAAAGCAAGTGTGTGACCAGTGAAACAAGTTATGCACAGAGATGAAGGTGGAGGAAGAGCATCTCCATACAAGTAGTTACAGTAATAGTCTGTCTGTTGGTGTGTTTTTTTGGTTTTTTTTTTTTTGTGGGTGGTTTTTTTTTTTTTTTTTTTTTTTTGTTTGGATAGTCATGATAAGAGTACTCTGTTGGACTTGAATTTCAGGGGAAACTTTGTTTCTTCAAACTACTACAGTATTACTTGTCTGATCCTGAAAGGTTTGAAAAATCTTTTTTTTTTTTTTTTAAATCTCTGAATAAACTGTGAGATTTTTCCAAGCTAAAACTTCTTTTTCTGCCTTCACTTGTGTACGCTGTTGGTTTCACAGGTCATATGTATATGTTTAAAAAAAAAAAATCTGCCCCTGCACTGTGGTGGAAAACACTTCTGCAGTTTCCTTGTGAACGCACAAGGCTTGATTCTCCTCTCACAATGGCATAAATTGTGAATAACTCTACTGAAATCAATGCAAGCAAAGACATGTAAAATGGGGTGAGAGGAGAATCCAGCCCTGGTTTCTATTTTTAAACTAGTCTGGTTAACCTAAAATTATTCAATGTATCAGTGTAAGTTTATTTCATAGATATCAGTTGCTATACTTGTTTCTATTCATACATAATGTTTCATTTTCATATGTAATACATTATAGCTGGTACCCATAGTCATGACACACGTTTTTTGATTTAACACTTCAATGCTACAGCATCCATTTTGGTAGCTAAAAACTGACATACATGGTAAAGTACTTACCTTTGTAGGGTCAGATTCTACAAAATCTTGTGTGTAGCTTTATTCCTATGCAAGTCCCAAAGGAAAGAAGCCTGGATATATCCATGCAACTTTAACTTCTGTTGCAGTTTTCTATTGCTTTATTAGTTCTCATCTCTGAAACTTATGTCTTGAACCTGGATAACTAAGAAACTAACTGCACAAATGAAACCTTTTTCAGCTGTTATTGTGTTCATGCGCTTGCCAAGTGTTTGACTTCATTCTTATGCTTTGTACATGTTGAAGAACTTATTTTAACTTCAGATTTTCTCTGCACAGCTAAGTACTTGGCAATAAACCTGGACTATCCATGCACAATTTCTGCTATTGCCAAACCTATAGTGGTTGCTCACATTTGTTTATTTTTTGGCAGTGGATTATGGTCCTTAATTACCATCGGTAGTCAAATAAATGAATGAGATTATACAGCAGTGTGGTAAAAACTGTTCATGCTGGCTATGATCTATACATGCGTGGATATCTTTGAAAACAGGCACCTTATTCATTAACCAGTGCAGCAGACTCCAACTGCACCACTATTTAGGTTTTGAAATTAATGCGGTATTCTCTACCTAACTGAAACGTTGCTTTGACTGCCTGTTTTTATAGTTCAAAAAATAACATGAAGTAGTTGACTGTGGTAATGTATGCTAACTCGGACTAGATCTGTTGGCTTCCTTGATACTTTTTTCCTTTTTTTTTCTCTCTTCCCCCTGCAAGCTAGAATCCTTGCAAGTGCCCCCAAGGGAGTCTCCTTAAACTTGAGGATTTTAGTGTACCACTTTAATTTTTTTTTTTTATCTAACTTCATTAAGGTGAGCATAAAGAGTGTTTAGCCTTTGTGCTTTCTGGTGCTTTAAACGACCCTACTCAGGCACCTTCAGAGGGAAGAGGCAGCTCCGCTAGTGGGTGATGGTATTGAGTAAGCGAGCACAGTATCAGGGGACAGAAAATCCCACAGATGTTTGCTGCACTGTGCAGGGCTGCCATGCTGGGGACCTCTCCTCTACCTGCCTTTGTAGCCATGACGGTAATAGATCACAGAAGTTCAAAAATGAGGTTTTTCTTTTGTCTCTGTGAAATTTTGCAGTATTTTCACAGGTAAAATCCTGTTGTGGGTCTTGGAGTCCATCACAGCAAATCGGTCTTAGTTTTAACTGTGGAAGTTTTTGAGGTATGGTTGCCTGATGCTAAGGCAACCTGCTAAGAGGGATTCTAAAAAGGTTTGCAGCTCACTTGCAGCTGTTGAGGATCATGTGTGCAGCACTGCTTGCACTGTAGTTGATTGGGGAGCAGTGGGAAGAAAAATCTGGGATATGACAGATACATATGCTTTGCAATCCAATGTGCTCCTATTTCACATCTCTCACCTTTGTGCTCCATTGGAGTTTCTTTGCTATATGCTATTTAACTCAATTCATGTATGCAAATCACAGATGCTTCCCATGAGAATTGCTGGGTAAATCTCTGCTGCTGGATAGGCAAGTGACAGCCTTCAGAAAGGGAGATTTGCAGGCGATCTCTGTGATGGTCGGGTTTGTTTGCTTTTAATCTGATGGATTTGAGATTCATTCTGTAATGCTGTTTTTGCAGCATTTTAAGCTGTTTGGGGGATAATTCTTACAGAAGCTCGAATGGAAGCTTGGCTGGAAGAGAAACTATTCTAAACATAATCTGCAGAATGCTCAACACAAGAGAGGAGAAGAAAATGCTCAAAGAAAAACAACAACAATAACAAAAAAAAAAAAAAACCCCACCCTTTCTCCCGTAATCCAAGTACTGACTTTCTCTAATCCAAGCTGGACATACACAGTGAGCTTGAAGAAAGACTGAAGTATTGGTAGAGCAATCTGAGTGCCTTATTAGCTTCGTAGATGAAGCAGAATAGTCCTCCATTGAAAAGACAGTGGAATAGAAGAGCATCCTTCTGACTTCTTCTGACTACAGTGGTTAGCAACTCCTCCAAGTTAGTGTCATATCCCAAGGTAATAGGAGCTGGAGTATCTGAAGAGACTTCAGGAACCTCTGCCGTGTGTGGAAATAATGGACATGAAACTTGACCTCTGGGAATGGGGCTGTGTCTCAAGAGATAGAGATCCTGAAGTTTATATGACAGTGTTAAGGAACATTTCACCAACTACAGAGCTGGTGCAATGCTTCTGAAGGCAGGACTCTGATTTTGAAGTAAAAATGCTTCTGAAAACTTCTCTTCATAAGATGTCAAAGATCTTTAGGACTACTAGTTAGAATCATATTTCTGAATGTCACCCTCAAAACTGGAGCATTTCTGTCCTTGTTGAGCTAGTGGTAAAATGTGCACTAGGAGCATGGAGGGTACAACATCCCTGCCTTGGGAAGCATAGCTGGGTTGCTGAGTTCACTGTCGTATGGGGTGCTGCAAAGAAAAATGGGAATGAGCACCACAAACCTGACAAATATCTAGGGTGAATCAGAGCTTTGTCTGTTTATTTAATTTAGATACCGAAATAGGAGGCTTGAGCTCTGATATGTGTTCCCTTTTGTAAAAGAAACGAGGCTCGTCTCACCTGGCATCTGTTTTACCAGATCCTTTGAAGGAATGGGGTGAGAGGGAGGTATACTGTAACAACAGGTAACTCCACAGATCCAGTCAGACAAACACAGTACGCAGGCTCCAGTGCAGTAAATAAGTTGACCATTGACCAGCAAATCTTTTATAAGGTACAGAAAGGTGATAGCCTGCGGTGGAAGAACCTGTCATTGGCCTCCAGCAGAGGTCTGGTCATTTCGGGGTGGAGGGAAACCTGATATGGTCTTCAAGAGGTTGTAGCCAAGAAATCCCTGTGATTTCTTATGGCCATTTAATTCCAAAGTTGAACAAATGGTTGAGCAAAAGCAAAAATGTTAACTTTTTCCTGTTTACTTCAAGAACGATGATCTTTTGATGAAAACACAATCCAGCAGAGTCCTGCTGCTTGTGGCGTTGCTCAAGGAAAACGGGTCACTTGTATAGCAGAAGAAAGTCCTTGTTCAAGGCACTGGGGGCCAAAAGGAGGGGTGTTGACGAGGGGGACGCGGCCACACGGCACGGTTGAAGAAGCAGCTTGCGGCCCTCGAAAGCAGGGCGAGGAGTCACTAGGTGGCACTCGTAGGCCTGCAGTGCTCCTGCTTCCCTGGGAGCTGCTTGGAGAGACGGGGGAACCGAGACGCGCTGGAGCGCTTAGATCTTTCATTGAAGTTTAAAAGCAAGGAACAAGGCTCTTGAACCACAAGCTTGCGGAAAGCTCTGCAAAGCTTCTAATGCACTCTTGTAAGACGTCTTGCAAGAAAGAGGGGAGTGATATCACTACTTTTTTTTTCTAGTAAATTCTTTGACACTTAAGTGTTTCTGTGCTTCAAGATGAAATTTAATACTAAAAAAAAAAAAAAAAAAAAAAAAAAAAAAAAAAAAAAAAAAAAAAAAAAAAAAAAAAAAAAAAACCTTGCACTCTGTGACATGGAAGATGACAAAAACACAGAAGTACACTTTTTTCTCCTCCCTTCTCCCTTTCGCCCTCAAATTCATATAATTCTACATAAAATGAGCAAAATGAATGGATTTACAAGGTAGACAAAAATCTGCCAGTGCAAAAATGGGGACTATCCCTCTCCCTTTTTTAACCGTTCATGCCCTAGTTGTGTCTTGTGTGAAAATGCCACTGTCCAAAGTTATATTCAAAACCAACTGAAAAGCAAGCATGAAGATCCCAGCCTTTATACCCAAATATATTTTTCTGTGAGCCTCTGGTGCAGTGATGCATTGCTATTTTACCATGTGATATAGGTGGAGCTGCTTTTGTGGGTACAGCTCACGAACGCGAGATCCTAAATGGAGCCATCTCAGATAGCTTGGGTAGCAGGAGAGCCCAGCCGGAGCAAGCTCTGGGCCAGGCTGTGCCAGACTGTTGCTCCCTACCTGCAGGATTGACTTCTACATAAACAACTTTCCTTGGAAAGCCCCCCACCGTGGACAACCCACATGAGCAGCCTGTTGTGGGAGCAGTTGTGGGAGCTCAGTGAATGGATGGAGACAACAGCCTGATAACAGCTGCTCCCCAAACAGGAGACAATAGGACAAGAAAGTCCAGCCCTTTGAAGTCTATTTCCAAGCCCCGAGTAAGCTGCTCAAACTAGTTCAACCAGACCCAGGAGACAGCAGAGGGGGGAAGAAAATGGGCTTTGCTGAACTTCTTATGGAGTATGTCCTTATCTTCCTCATTCCTGGAGAGCCTTTGCGCTGAAGTGAGCCTGTCCTGCAGATACAGGAGCAAGATAGGCCTACCTGAAATAACAGGGGAAATGCATTCTCTGAGGTAGGCATTTGTGCTTCCTTGTGTATGTGTGCTTGGTGTTAGGCAATGTTCTGCTATGAAAGGTTGTTTGAGGTTTTAAAGGACAGACGGGCAGATGTTAAATCCAGGCCTGCTGTTGACTCTGGCTTCATATACAGGCTGGGGTTACCATAAGTTCCCTCTGGAGGCTTAGAAAAGAAAGGGGCACTTGGAAGGTCTAACAGAGGTTTTAGATTGTCTGGACTGTCCATTTGAAGTGTCTGCCCCTTTCTAAGACTGCAGGGCTGGGGGAACACGAGCCAAAGACTGGCAAGCAGGATAACAGGTAGGATCTGTGCACATGGATCTGTCTGAGAGGTCAGTACTGAGCGTCCTGCAGGATGAGCCTGCCTTGCTGGACTGAGATTACATGTGGACAAAAATACTTTCTTGAGGACTCAAAAAATGGGATTATGCAGAAGAGAAACAGGGAAGAATTGCTTGCAGAGGCCAAGCATTTGACCAAGGCAATGCAAACATTGTCTAAAAATAAGTGATACCTTTGGAAAGTTAGGCATAATTTGAGAGTTTACTAAATCCTTGTTACTGCAAAAAGTGTCACTAGCTTTATAGCCTTCATGCTAAGGATGTAAAGCCAAAGTGCTAATGGTAATCACCTCAGTGGGAGGCACTGAAGCCTTCTCAAGTAGACCAGAAGGCCTATTTATTTATTTATTTATTTATTTATTTATTTATTTATTGCCTTCCAGAAATACTGGTTAGAGCACTGCCACATAATGACTGTCCTCCATGTATATGGCCTTTTCCCCACAAGAAAAATTTCTTTTGGTATTTTTGCTCCCTGAATTCAATCTTGGGAAAGGAAACTCTCAAGGGTAAATAATTAGGTTCACAACAGGCAGGATGGACTTAAATGAAAGTGCCTCCTTTAGTGGTTCCTCTCCCTTTAACTGTACAATGGACTTTCTGGACGCCACTTCCTGGTATTTATCCAAGTCCTCCAGCTCTGAGGACCTGTAAACAATTAACATTCTCCTACATGATGCACAGGTTCTTGGTAAGTGTTTAACAAGGCATCTGTATGCAGCAGTTTCACCTCTCCTCGAGGAGTCCTGCTGTTCTCATTCTCCTCTGTATTGTGCATCCTGAATGTCTCTTCCTCCTGGTTTTGCTGGTGCATTCCAATTACATGCAGATTCCAAGCACGCAGGTTTCCCGGTGATTTTTACTGTCTCCTCTGTCCTGAAAAGAAGGTATAATTGCATCCAAAAATCTAATTTTAACCTGTTATTCACAATTGTGACTTGGTTTGCCATAATAATAAACTGCTGATACAAACTGTCTGCTCCAGTCTCACATACTGAGAGAAATGAAATGCCTCCTGGGCCTTTGGAGGTTTCTTTTACCATTGCCCTCCTGTTTGGGACTGAAACGTAGTTCTTGCCTAAGTCCCTATTGGTGGAGCTGTGAGGCTCTGTCCTGGCACTGTCTCCCCTTCCCGGTGCTGAAAGGTGCCCTAAAATTCTAAAATTGCTGTTGGTGCTGATGAAAGCCTTGGGATTCTCAAACCCTCACATTGTCTTGAAAGCAGAAGAAGATGAGAGGAGCTTGGGTGCCATATTTGCCTTGCAGGTTCTGCAAATCCTCGTGCTCCTCGTATTGTCTGAAAGTTGCTTGCTCTTTATTAATCTCTAACATATGGAGCCAGTTGTAAAGAAAACACTGACTCCTCCGAGATTTACTGTGAAACAACTAGCATTGGCCAAAGTGTAATATTGGTATTGAAACGGAAAGGTGCAATGTAGGGATGTGGAAGTAAGAGCTATTAGGGAATGTGTGTTTCCTCATATGCACTGTGGCCCTTGGGTCATGAGTTAGATTTGTGATGCTAAGCATCTTATGAGAGGTTCAAATGAAATGAAGTCCAGATTGAGAGACTCATTTTTTTGACTCTTGTGTGAAGAGAAGCGCCTCTCTTGCCTTGTGCTTCTAGAAAATGTGATTGTTTTTTCTTCCAGTGATGCATTTTCAGCCCTGATGTTAGTTTTGTTATGCATCAAGAGGCATTAAAAATGTAGAGAAGCACACAGTGCTGAGGGACTGCTTTAAAAAAAAAAAAAAAAAATTAAAAGACCCCACCAGCTTTAAAGAGGGAAGTAGCCTATGGTGCTCATCACATGGTGCAGAGCTTCAAATAATAGGGAATCAAAGAAAAAAAGCCATGATGTGAGGAAACAGTAAAAGCTGTGAGGTTGCAGCTTAGCTGTCCGTTCTTTGAACTTGAGCAGCGCTTGGAGCTTCTTCAGGGTCCAGGAGATGCTGGGAAAGCACCCTAAGCCTGTGATCATCATCTGGGACGTGAGCAAGCCGCTCCAGAAAGCAACTTCAAGGATCAAAGCTGCAAATAACATGCACCAAGGGACTGTGAATAATGAATTGCAAGGACTAAATCTGCTCAGTAATGAGAACGAGTCACAGATAGGCTGAAGGAGCCTTCCGAAAGAGGGAGGGAAGGGAATGGCCCTTACCTTTTAAACAGGCTTTTAAAAAATGTTGCTTGAAAACTACTAAAGCTTTTTTAACAAGTGATTTGCATTCAGGTTTGCAAACCTCCACAGGCCAGAGCTCAAACCCAGAGAAGGGCCTATACTTTTATTTGCAGCTTAGCATACGGAAGTCTCACTTCAAGCAGTAATTGAGTTGCTTGCTGTAAATGTTTTGATTGACTGTGACCATTTCCTATTAATTACAAAAGCAGAAGTAGATTCCGTTGATAAGATGTAATCTCGAAGCAGCTTCCTGTACATTGTCTTTAAAAATTCTTCTCTTATCACATTCTAATGGTGTCTGGCAGCCTGACACATGCCCCCGGGGCATGACAGGCTGCCGGCATGTGGGTTTCTAGCATGAGTTTTAGGAAACTTGTATTGATCAGGTAACATCTCCCGCCTCTGAGTGGGCAGCACAGCTCTCTATGCATCCACGTATGTATTTTATAGAAGTAATACAGGAATACAAAAAAAAAGACAATACGGCAGCACTCAGGTTGCAGTTGACCCTTTGCTTAGATAATTTGGGCTATGAATAGAGGAACTTCAAGACTGACAAGACCCATAGGCTCAAAGAAACCAGTGGTATAAATATGATTAGCATCGTAATCTCCCTTGGATCTTAGGCTGCCCCCTCCAGCGTGTGCAGAGACCCCCGTGAGGTCCTTGGTGTGTTGTCCTTTGCATGCAGAGACCCCAGCGATCTCCTTAGGCTCCACTGGAGCCAAAGCCGGCCCTGCTGCTCTCCGCCAACAGCAGCCAGCGCTCGGCAGGGCTTGTGCGGAGCCGGGACTCAGCCATCAACCACATCTGCACAGGGTGATTACTCCTTCCATCACCTGTGTTTTCTCATTCCCTATTATCCCAATGATAAGTTGCTCGTAAGTGGATTACCCTAAGTTGTGGCTCTAGCGTTATTCAAAGTAATCACTCCTTGATTTTTACTTATGTAACAACTTGTTTACAAATGTTGCTGTTGTAGGGACAGGGGGTGACAACGGAGTACTGACCAAGTCCCAGGTCTTTTGTGGAAGCTCTGTTAGGACTGAAATTATAGGGTGGATAAACTTTAGCTTGCCTGTTTATAGAATAATGTCCCTATTGCATACTGGGCCTTATCTCTGTTAGCTTTCTTCTGATCTCCTTTTCCTGTTGCTAGAAATAGCTGGATATCTTTACTGGGACCTGTATAGCTTTTTTTTAAAGGTAGGCAGCTCTTTCTCTTCACAGAAGCTTATAATAAATGTCAAAGATGTTTCTTGAAATAAAAAAGCTTTTTCAATTAATCCTTTTCCTAAGAAGTAGGTCTTTTTTTTTTCTTCTGAATGCTCTAGTGAGTTTCTTTGAGGACTTAAACATCTGCTGATCTCTATCTTCACACAGCACTTCCCTGACTGCTTTATAAAACAGTTTTTGTAACCCCAAAATGGTGATACACTGTCTGTTTCTGTAGAATCTATAGCTCAAGTGACCGTCTGTGTGTGGCGCTCTTCTCATTTTGTCCCTTTTTTTAAGCGGGGGGAGAAGGGGAGGGATGGGGAGGTGCGTGAGTTTTTTTGGTCCTGGTGCTGAGCCAGTTTCCAGCTCTGTAGTTCTTAAGGTTTAGCTCCTCAAGGTTGATGCTTCATGAAGGAAACCTTCAAACACATTCACATTACAGAGGAGAGGAAAAAAAAATCAAGCTTAAGAGGCCTTTTAAGAG
>VZSG01000528.1:129885-144111 GCA_013398315.1 Nothoprocta pentlandii | reverse complement strand
TCCCTCCTTTTCCTCTTATCAGTCAAGTCTGCTGGGAAGATGTGTAGGAAATTAAACCTTTAACATAATGATACCTTCTGTATCTGAAATATTTGATATACTCTTTCCTGCCACTGGTTAGCTTTATTTTGATTTAGGCCTACTCCTGTCTTACTCAAGGACTTGAGTTCAGTTGTGCTTATGGAAATGTTGATTCTAGAAAATGGTACTCATGGGAATGCAGTAGTTTAATTTTCATCCGTAAAGATGCAGGAGGTAAAGATCAACTAACTGATGAGAAAGAGGAGAAAATAATTACCCTATCTACTTCTCAAACAGTTCTTCATTTTGTTTGAATAGAAACAGGCTTATGGGGAGAGTCAGCCATCAGCATGGATGTGGGGATTATGATCAGTCTTAGAAGTCCCCTCACATCCACGAGTCATTGGAAGTGGTTGAATTTTGGACCTGTGTTTTAGAGCTTCCACTTCTGCCCATGTCAAATACAGCACAAGGGCTGTGTGACAGCCGGCACGGCTGCTCACTGCGCTTCCCACAGGTGGAAATCCTGGCACTTTGCACAGAAGCCTTCCAGCTAGAAAAGACAGTGGGAGGCCACTTAACCAACCCTCTCTTAAAGGAGGCCCAATAGCAAATTCAGACCATCCTCGATCAACGTAACAGCTGGGGTTTCAGTCCACGGTAACCCAGGAGTAAATCAGTGCCCCTTAAGTAATAATATTTCCAAGCATTGGAAGGAGATGATTAAGATTCAATTATGCTCTACTTCAGTTTTCTTTTGATCATACTTTATAGAATATCATTAACTTGGCCATGCATTATCTTTTCTAGTGAGTTCGGCTTCATTTTGGCAAAGAGGCATGGCACATGGGAGGGATGAGTGTTAAAGAGCCCAGGCTCCAGACCCTGGCAAAGGTCACAGATTCGTTTTCCAACATGCTTAGGGAGCACAGGCCAAGCTTTCAGAAACAGCAATTTCTGAATGCCAGTCTATACTAATTGCAGAAATAAAGAACAGTGTAGGAGATGATTATATCATGGAGACTTAGGAGATAAGAAATAAGGTTCAGAAACTGGTCACTTGAGGTAAGTAACACTTCAGTATTGCAACTGATACAAACAGCCAGTTCCAAGCTCCCGTAAACTTATCTTTGTGTCTCCCTCTTCTCCTACCCCAATATGTAAGTGCAATGGGGGAGGAAGAGTCATAGTGTCATTCTGGATGTGAAGACAGAACCATCAGGCAGAGCTGCAAGGTGAATGTTTTGAGAACAGGGGAGAGTGAAGCCCTCATAGGCCATGGTTTCCTTGGCTTAGAGCACTACTTAGATAAGCACTGCTGTGGTCTGTCTTTTCCCTTGTAGTGGCATTACCGCTTGTCTGATCTCCGAGTGAACTGGTTTACAGGCTCAAACCAACAGCAAATATATATAATTTTTTTTTCCTTTTGGCAGTTACCTTGCTGCTCATTTGAGTTCCTGAACAGTCCTACCTTGGAGTTAGACAAGTGCCAGCGCTGGCAAAAGCTGTATGGAAATGCTATATGCAGCATTTCCAGCATAAATGGCTTCAAGCTCTCGTGATTCTGTACCCCACTAGTTCCCCAGTATCCTATTCTGTGTAGGTCTTGCTTTGTCTTGTTCTGTAGGAATGTGCTATGTCTTCCTTTCTGCTGTTTTTTGTTTGTTTTGTTATTGCTTTTCTCTGCGTTTTTCTAATAAAGGAATGGTCTCTGGAGACGTTGGCACGTACTGCCACTTACATAGTCGAGGCCATCACTGTGCCTGGCTAGGTACAGGAAGGACCGGGAAGAACCCTTGGCCTGCCCTCCTTGTCTTCCACCAGCAGTGCCGTCATCTCTGCCTCGACTGGGCTCACCTGCGCAGCAGAGATGCTGGAAGACAGCTTGTGTAAATAACTGTTCACCACAGGGAGACAATATGAGGTGAAGAGATGAGTTAAAGCTGAAGAGATGGATTAAAGAGCTGAAGGTGGTAACTTCTTGTACTACCTCAACTGCATTTGTTAGAGTAGCTTTGTGGCTACTCCTATGCCCCATGCATTTTCAGGGATCTTCCCTTATGCCTGGAAACACAGGGCTGTTTTTCTTTCCTGAGGGAGCATGGAAGTACCTAGCAATGTTCTACCAGACAGTGGGTAGGTAGAGGGTACGTTCTCTGGAAAAAAATCAGAGTGTCCCCAGATCCTTTAGGTCTAGAGTGAAGAAAGGAACTGCTAAAGTTGAACTCTCCTGTGCAGCAGACATCCTTAAAAAAGATTTCCCTATAGACAGAATCTATGAAAAAAATATTTCTGTACATTGTGCCTCTCTTTAAAATGAGATAATCAGTGAAATGAAATTAATTATGTTTTTAAAATATTCACAAAAATATATCTAATTAAATGTTACATTTGATTCTTTCTTTACTGTAACACATAATCCTTTGAATCCTCTGAATCCTTTTCCAGTTGTATATAAATTTGTTTTTGAAAGTGCCAGGAAAAAAGATCCCCAGTACTTGAGTTTACATTTTCTGAAGGAATAGAGTTCAGCTATGGGTGTCCCGGTAATGTCATGGCTTATCCTGATGCATATGAACATCAAAAAGGACAACAGCAAGAGCTTTAGGAATACTTCACAATAATCATCAACCTCTTAAACTGTTAGATCTCTTTAGATCTTGAATACTTCAGTTTGTCTTCAGTTAGATTGTGCCTTCTGCTTTTGTAAACACCCATGCGTTCTGTTATTAATCCCTTGATCTGTATCGTACCCACAAGCGTAAACTCGGGTCTGGTGTTTCATAAACAAATTCTTGGAGAAGTCCTGGGTAGGTAAATAGACCAGCAGGAAAGATGAAAAGAAAGAATAATTCATTCCTACTGAGGCTCTACCGTGCTCTTAATGTGGAGGCCTCAAGTTTGGGGGCTCATAGGGAAGTGCAACTGCAAAAGCCATGTTGCTGATTTGTTCAGCTTTCCCAAGAACTATTTATGAGCATTGACAGAGATGAGTTTCCTCAGGTGGGGAAATGTTTTAGAATATTTAAATTAAATAACTTAAAAGGCAGTGCTCTGGTGTTAGTTATGCATGGGTCAGTGATATGTGTAAAGCATCTTTTTAACAGTTCAGCTTTGTAATCTAATGGTTAAATTAACAAACATTTTGTGGAATAACCTTATTTTGAATATTATGAACACAACTAAGTTTCTTTAATATTAGGGTATTCTTTCAGAGAGCAAACTTGATGTTTTGAGTGGTGTTATTGCGAGCCACAGGAGCTGGTGATAACAACCAGCTAGGCAGATTCAGCTTGATCCAGTTGAGTTGTGGTTGTGACGTACCTACCAAAAGTTGTTTCATTTCTGCTCCTAGGGAAGGGATCTTTATGGCAGCTGTTTAACTAGCAGACCACACCATGCTTTAATGAAGAAGCCAGAACATCATGAGTATGGGAGTCTCTTCACTTGAAGTGATAGCTACAGCTAAAGGAAGATGGGCTGATGTAGGAACTCTGTATTGTCAGATATTTATGCTGCTCTTGCTATGTTTATTTTGACTCTTGTGTGTACTCTTATGAATATAAATCTTTACTTACAAGTAAAATTTATCATATTTCATCATGCAATTAAAAATATAAAGCAAGCTAGGCAAGTTCATATGGCCAGTTGAACTTTCAGAGAGTCTCTTCTGTTACTATAGAATGTGTAGATAGGAAAGGAGGAATGTTTAAAAACTGATCACACAAATATAGAGCAGGAAAGGACTGGAACATAAAGCTGCCAGGCTCCAGCTGGAGCAAAAAGCAGGCTCAAGGGCCAGAGCTTGCCTCAGTGCTGGGTAGTACTGCCTTATCTTGCTATACTCTTGATTTGGGGCAGCTATTTTGATAAAGCATCGGTTCTACTGGCTGAGTCTGTCCCACTTTCTGCTCGCAGAAATGACTGGAGCTCTAGGAGGACAGAGAGTCTGGCTTGGTTTTTCTTTTTAAACCAGCCTTGTTTCCAATCTGCTCTGCCTGCTTTCAGTTATCTGCACATAGCAAGCAGTGAATAATGCCATGTTGCTTACGGGTGACATCTGTGACATGCCAGGGTGCCCTCTGAAGTGCTCCCAACGACCTGGATGGTGCTCGCGCGCACGTGGAGGGAGCCCTGCAGCCTTGGTGCAGGCCAAAGGGCTCCTCGTGGTCACCTCAGCCTCAGCTGCCCTCGCCCAGGGTCCCTACGCGCTTATACGTGACCCAGTTTGCAACGGTGCCCAGGCTTCCCCTGTTGCTAGTGGCTGTGTCAGCTGCTGACCTCTTAGGAAGAGCGGTATGTAGTAAAAAGGAAAGAGCTTTGGGAACCTGGGGTTTGACACTTCTTCAGACAGTTGCCTTGGCTTGTGTATTAAAGGAGACTTGTGAAGAATACACACAGAGAACCGATCGGGGTTGTGGCCACAGTCTTGTGGAAGCAGTATGGGCATGAGGGCGTTAGGCGGTGGCTGGAGCCAGCCTGGTTTCACCATGTTACCCTCGTATGCCTTCGGGAAGGGAGCTGAAGCAAAGCAGGTGAGAACATCAGAACTAGGCTCTAGGGGCGTGGGACCCCTCGGAGATGACAGTCCATGCAATGAAGTCCCTTCTGAAGGCTTGCAGCCGAGTTGCTGCTTGCAGTAACAATCTGGAGAGGCAAACCATGACAGATACCAGGGCAACCTCTTTATTCCCTTTTATCTTATGATTCCTAGCGACCCTGGCCTGCTACCCCCATGTCCTAATGTCTGTAGAGTGTTTGTACTGTTTGTGCAACCAAGATCTTCAACTGAACAAAGTCCACTTATTTATCTGTAACCTCTGACATCTTTTCACAGTCCTGCTTGTTAGTCTAATTAGGAATCTAGAGATATGCTCAGCTCAAAAGGAAGTTGGGAGTGTTCACAGCACTTCTGGTTTGGTAAAAATAGGAAAATGACTCTTGCATGTTGGTTGTAGGTATGTTGCATAATGAAGGATTTTTTAGAAGGATTCTGTTAGTGACTTCTGCCTAAGAAGCAACAATTACATTTGTGAAGCCCAGTGAAGGTTAATATTGTAGGCTACCTAAGGCTATGTTAGGAACAGATAAATGAGGGGAGGGAAGGCAGGTGCTGAGAGCTAAAACTGGCCTTTGGAAGTTTCTGAGCGCTGCTGGGGCAGGGGCAATGCGGTGAGGGCACCTCCTTGGTTTGTGCACTCTCCTTCCTTCCTTCCCAGCTGGCCCCTCCCTCAGATAGTCGCAGACCGTGGCTGCTTCGTGTTATTCTGAGTGAAAATGAATGTTTGCTGTTAACCAGATCACTGTGCTAGGGCCCTTCACTATGCACCACCCTACTTCCAGAATGGAATCTGATACTGCTAGGTGTGTGCAAGGGTGTGTTTTTTGTGGATATAGGGTATTCTTTAGGGAATGAAGGACAAATGATAAACTTGGACAAATGTATTTGTGCTTGCGGAGGAGGGAATATGTGATGGTGAATCACTGCTGGGTCTTCCCTTCATGTTAAGAGGGGCATTCAAACTGGGTTGGAATAGCTCCATTTAATGGGTATGCTTCTTTTAATAGACTGATTTCCAATAGTGCTCTTGTAGTTTAAACAGATTCCTAATGATAATCATATTAATTAATACGCTATTCTTTTTACTCCACGTAAGAAGCATCAAGGGAGAACTTGTGAATGTTGTTTTGTTCCATAATCCTTTTAGGAACTGGTAAGAAGGTGTAGCCTTCATCTGTAGTTACCTAGAGATATTGCAGCCAGAAATTAAAAAATAAAACCAGAAGAGCAAAAAATCTCAAAAAAAAAAAAAAACACATTACAGAACTTAAAGAAGAATCTCCAATTTCCTATTCATCAACATTTAACTGGGTTAAAATGGCCCTTTTAAAAGTTTATTTCAGTTCTTAACTTTTGGAGAATTCTTCATTGGTGCAAAAATATTGAGAAATCAGCCTTCAGTTTGTAAAGGAAAATTTAAATTTTAAACATAGAATAGGCAACTTTGTGCTGATAAGGAAAAAAAAAGTGGAATATAAACATTTTAAAGCTGTAATAAATGTAGCAATGTGATGGGCAGCATCTGTTCTCTTTGGATAGGACTCAAATTAGGACTTTCAAAATATGTTTAGTTTTCTGTTCTCCATATTTCCTACTTCCTGTACAGAAGATTATTTGTGTTTCTGATACTGAGATGTGGTTGTGCGATAAGAATTTCAAGTACCCATCACTTCAGGAGAATCTTGGTTAGTAAATACGAGGCAGTTCTGCGTTATTCCTGTCTCCACTCTCCACAAAGCTGAACTTCTCTGCGAAGTTTCAGTTCTTTCTTTCCTTTTGGTTGGCAGATGTGGTGGGTTTTTTTTTTTCCTCCCCAAAGTTGTCATGAAATTGAGTAGTTGGTGGGCACACAGCACTGACTTCTTCGAGGCTCTTTTTTTCCCCAAGACCTGACCCTTAATTTTTACATAATAACAGTCAAATATTTGTGAACTCTCTAGAAATCAGGGTGGCTGAAGAGGCTCTTGCAGATGCTCTGCAGCGTGAGAAGACATGAAGACCTTATCGGCAGAGGGAGCTGTGTGGGAGAGCAGGGTTTCCTGCTGCCTCCCTGCTTTGCCAGGCTAGGGCAAGGCTGTGTTTAAAGAAGCTTTGGAGAACTGGCTGATTCGATGTACGGTATCGCTGGTGGCTACTAGAGGCACTGCTCTAAACTAATCTCAGTATTTTAGGGAAATGCAATCCTGTGGGAATAAGGGAGCTAGTTTTGAGGCATAGATCCCAACTTAGGCTGTAAATATGTTGGATGACAAGTTGTGAAAGTGCAAGGGTGCATCAAAAGCACCCATTAAAAAACAACAGCCACCAAAAAAATCCCTTTTAATCTCTATAGGGATGCTCAGCACAGGGTTTTAAATCTGTAAACTAGAAACTATACATGACCTTAAGTGTATTTTACTTTAATTCTCCATCCATATAGACATCTCCAGGCTGCACCGCTCCTGTTAACCTGAGACGTGGAGCATCACGGGGTGATGGGCATGGCCACAGGCAGTGATTCCACTGTATGCAGACCAATAAGTGTTCCAGCTTCTAACTGATTGATTGAGAAAATGCTTGGGAAGGGCTATTCTTGCTAAATTTTGAGGAGCTGATTTATCAGCTCTCATTTGCAAAACTACAAATATTTAGTCACTAAAAAACTGTATTTTATTTTCCCTCCCACTCTCTTTAATCCTTGTGCTTTGCTGTAAACGTGGGCAGTTAACAGTTGCTTTCTAAGCAGCTGAGATCCTCATTAGTGCACATCTTAGGGAAGGGTGGGACAGGTGAAGAAGGAAGAGCTAAAGTCTTGCAAAGAGAAGTTATTCTGTGATCCTGGCACATCTGAACACTAAAGCAGCATCTAAAGAGACTTAAGCTCTTTGTGGCTCGCTTTGATTTCTTAGTTAGTCTGCTACCTCTGAGCACTAAGTATGGCCTTTATTGCAGCACAGCACGGGGATACAAAAGAAGTACATTAGTAAGCTCTTCGCTTGAGATGCACAACAGCTGGTTGTCAAACATGTAATTTTGCCAAAGCTAAATAAGAGGTTTAAGAAAGAGTCTTTTCTCTTGCTTCTTGTGTGTGTATATAATTACTAGTTTCATACTCATTTAAAACTTTTCCATCTGCATGATTATTCTTCTGCATTACATAAGTCCTTGAGAACAGGTTTAATTACCTAATTAAGGCTACAGTTATTATTTCCTGTGGAACATTTTAATTACAAATAAAATTTGAGGTGAAGTATCTAATGTTGAAGGAGGAGGTTTGTTCTAAGCTTTTATAGCTATTTACTACTGGTGTAACTCAGTAAATGTTTCCATATGAAATGCTGAGGAGCAGGAACTCTTACTTACCTATATCCACCCACAGGAACAATTCCTCTAAAGGCAGCCTGCAGAAGATGCTTTTTTTAAGTTGCTCTCAAGCCCTCCTTGCTTCTTACCATAATGTAGTAGGCCTAAACATGGGGGCAGTTAAGTCGCATATGTGTTTTAAATAATTGGGTTTTTTTTCTTGCCTTAGGTGAAAAGGATACTGGATTAGTTACCTAGATCTCGGTGAACTGGCTGCTAGATTCTCAAAAGCATGTGGTGTTGAAGGCTCATCAAGCTGCAGAACAAGAAGTGAAATTTCTTCAAAGTTTATATCATTGAACTTTTAAAAGGCTTTTAAAAGTTTAACGATTTCTTAAATGGCTAAGAAAATTCAAAATCCAAAACTAAAAAAAATCCTATTTTTAACTGAATACATTTTTCTTTATGGTAATAAGCAGACATTAAAGTATCTGTATTTACATGTTCTCAAGGTTTCAGATTTTCAGGAAAGATGTTGGTCTTTTAAACAAAGTAAAGAAACCTGAAAGGGGTTTGGCTGAAATCCCTGAACGGCACCCTTGCCCCCTCAAACAAGAAAACAAAAAGTTGTTTTGTGTTTATGTCCATGGTTTGTGACAGTAACATAAGAAAGAACGAATGCGTGTGTGATCACCTGAGCCTCTGTTAGGGAAGACCTGAAACTTTGGTGTGAAAGGGACTCTAAGAAAAGCTTCTTCAGAAGAGGGCACTGTGCACATGGAATCCACACACTGCTGGTGTAGAGGATGTTGTGTTCTTCTTTTTGCTGTATAAGAAAGTGAAGCAGATGGACCAAGTGGTTTGGCAGGAGCAGAAGGTTTTGTTGCTGGAGAGGATTAGAGTTTTGGAATTTAACTTAGCGGCTTGCACACACCCTTCTGACTATTTACTTATTAATGTTTTTAATAAGGATGTGGTTTGGGATGCGGGATTTCTGGAGGGGGTTTTGTTTAGGAGAGGGAGGGGCCGCAGGCTTGTTTCACAATGTAATTCCTATGTGCTTGGTGGTATGCACTGGCAATGGAGCTAATGGAGCACAGACAAGCTCCGCAGCGGAGCTCCACAATCGCCCCTGGGCTGGAGGGAGGCCTTATATTACCCTTAATCTTGGGGCCCTTGTGAGGAGAATCGTGGCCATAGGTATGTGCTCGTGCATGGGCTTTCAGGTCCCTGAAAATGTTCTAGTGGAGGCAAAACACATCTCCGTGCTGCTGGCCACAGCAAGCGAGTGCGCAGGTTTGGTAAGCCTGCTTCAGGGTGACGAGGGTAGCTTAGCCTTTTTTTATGTTTGTACAGATTTTGGAGAAGGAATTCCTGTGCATGGTTCTCACCCTGTGCGGGAGGGGATTTGCTTCTCCTTTAACACGCCTGTTTTTCTTAGAATCCTAAAATACAGCTGGCCAAGCAGCTAGAAAGAAGAGCTGTGTCACTTGGCTGCTAGGTTAGTGCTTCTGAAAATGGGACTATTTGAATCAAGTCATGGATTTGCCAAATCTTCTAGGATCTAGCTGTGAAATTAAAAAAAAAAATGTAAGACTTTTTAAACTTGGCAGGAATTCCAACTTCAGATAAAAAAAACCAGCATGTACCTGCACAAATAATTAAAAAGAAAATTATACAGAGTCTGTTTGCATTAATTACTTTGGAAACAAATTTTACTGAATGCAGAATGAATGATTCCACCGTAACATAGATGTAGATACTTCTTAGAATAAACTACTTTGCATTTTTAGCCTTCAGCTTGCTTGTTCAAGTGGTGTTCTTGCTTTACTTGTCTCAGCGCGTCTGCGGGGCTGTCCTTAGGTGCTCTGGGAGCACCTTGCCTGGCTGTGGTCTTGTCTATGCACACCCTGCCAAAGCAGCCAGCAGCCGTATCCATGTTGCCATCCAGGCAGGGCACGTTGCCTGCTGCCTCATTCTCTTCACCAACTCGATCTGGAGTCACATCTGAATTTGCAGCCCTCCAGACTCTTGGTGGATCTAATCTGCTCTTCTACTCCGAATCATTCTCCCAGAAAAATAAATGTAATGACTGTGAACCTCAAACTGCAAAGGGGAATGCAAAACTTGCTCTCTAATAGCACCATGAAATAGATTCTCCAGCAAGAGTTTTCTTGTGGAAAAGTGCTAGAAAGTGATGAGCAGCACGAGAGCCCATCATGGGCTGATAATGGAGTAATTGAAGATAATGACATGCGTGATGAGATGAGCTCCTCTGGATCTGTAGGAATTATTTAAGAAATCTCTAAAACATCACTTTCTGATGAAAACCTTTCATATAGAATCTTCCTGTGGCTTCTTTCTAGTACTCTCTTGGATTGCTTATACGCAAGCTCTAAAGTTAAATGTGTGTTTTTGATTATTGTTTTAATTAAATACTACATACACATATACTACTAATACTAATTTGTAATACTAATACATTTAATTAAATTTAAATTAATACTTATCCTAAACATCTTACGGGAGGCTTAAGTCAAATATGGAGATATATATATATATGTGTGTGTGTGTGTATATATGTATGTGTGTGTGTGTGTGTGTGTATATGTACATATGTATATTTCCTCTAATGAAATTGCAGCATGGTAGCTTATATTGTAGTTAAAACAGTGATGTTAGGCAAAGCAAACAAAGGTTTGCTTTGTAGGCAAAAAGCTAGGCAAAAAGATACAAAGGTAGGTAAAAAGATCTTAAGTGATAAGGCCTTAACTCAGCTTTTGAAGACAATGCTGTTCTGTCAGTCAGGCTCCTGTGCCTGTGTGTGCCAGAGGAAGGGCATTAAATTGATGCTTCTCCATGAGCTAAAAACTATACATGTATCTGGCCTTGCTGACCCTTATTATGGAAATCTTGCCAAAAACAGTAGACAGTAATGTGATGATTAAGTACCCCGTGATTTCTTTAAAACTGATCTGTACAATGAAGTTGACAATTTGTTGCTCTGGAATGCATGCAATGCTTACTAAACCTGAAATATTGCAATAGCACAAAGCCAGCTTTTTTTCTTCTTCCTGTAAAGCTACTAAGCATTATTAGATTTTGAGGATCATGGGACATATTTATGCGGTATTCACTTAATTCCTTCCTAAAAAAAGGTTCTAATATGCCCCTTATCGTTGCTAATGGAGGGAGAAGGACAGATGGATTTCAGCAAGCCCTGTAGCATTAAACCTTCTCATTGACGCAACTGTAGGGCTTCCTAGAGCAGGGTGCCGGAGCCCCTGCTGCAGCTCATGAGGCTCAGCTGCGTAGCCTGCAGGACACGTGCGTTCTGTTGCAAGGTTAGGTGCACCCACCCTGTGCATTTACAGAGGCGCGGGCATTTATCCGTACAGCACTGGAACATGTGCAAGAACTTGAATCTTGAGCATGTAAAGAGAAAGCCCCTCTCTGAAACAAGGCTGCGAATAAAACATGGCCAGGAAGAACAAGGTGGCCTTAGCTTCAAAGATTTCCATGTCTGAGATGAGGTGTCCCAGAGACTGAACTGCAAGTAGCCGGGTTCAAGGCACAACTCCTTGGATTTCAGCTTTGGGACAATCCTTACTGAATATGCTTGATGAAATCAACCCCAGTGTTTTTATTAGAGGTTGCCAGCACTTCTATTTAAAACCCCTCCTACCTAATTCCTTTAATCTTGTCTTCTTTGCTCTCTGAGAAGTATTTCTGGAAGGAATTTTTTCCCTCTTCAAGATGGCAGGTACTAGTGTTTATGAACAAATTAGAGGTTAAGAGATCAGAGAGCTGTGAGTGTTGCCTACTCCTCCTGCTCCTAGAAAGATAATGCTGTGGAAGGAAGGTGGAGGGAGAGGGCAAGAGAGGGAACCTGCGTGCCCGTTTCTGTGCTGCCAGGCTCTACGCAAAGAGAGGATATATTAATGTAAGGAGGCTGACGTGGAATAAAGTCTATGACTGGGCTGTTTATAACTGCACGTGAGTTACCGTCTTGAGCCTGTCTGCAGTGGAGAATAGGATTTTATTGTGTCTGGATACATTTTATTCGAAGTGTGAAGTGCTTTCGGTTACAGGTGTGCATACCTGTAAATATTCACATTTTTAGCCTGCTTTTTAGAATTAAAACTTAACTTATTTGAACTCTTTATGTATTTTTATCAGACATGTAGTGTAAATAGCCTTGGTTGCAGTAAGTCCCATGTTTACTACCATGTATAATCTATGGCCTCTTGATCAGACAGGAAATGGTTTGGGTTGAAAAGCTTCCTGTCGTGTCCTCCTCCATGTGAAAATGGACGCCCCCAACTGTTGCAATCTTTCCTGGCACATCTCAGTGCATGTCCCCAGGGCTGCAAGCTGATGGATTGAGAGAATTGCACTGCAGACATTCAAAAGAGGTTCCAGAGCCCTTTCCAAAGGGTGCTGCTGCATCCAAGCACATAGCTGGCCTGATGGGAAAAAAAGGATCACGCCCTGCGTTGCTGCTCCAAAGAAAAGCAGGGAGAGAACTGAGTGATATTGTAAAAAATGAGTGACTTGCAAACTTAGTGTTCTCAAGGCACGAGACACTTATTTAAAACATGCAGTATATGTGTGAGAAAAAGAGGCAGAGATGAACTGCCGGACAAGGTGTGAGGCTAGTGACCCAAGAAGATCTGGATAAAGACGCTTTGGATAATGCATCCCACCGTGATGGAAACCAGCATACATGGTGACCAGGGTGCTGCTTACTGTGTGTGATCTTGTGCGCATGATCTTGCAATACCTGGAGTGACCTGACCAGTCAGTCAGTGCTGAGTTTGCCTGATCTCCACAGTGTCATTCCGGGTAGGAAGATCCCAAGCAACCCCTGTGCCTCTAATCATCAGCGGGAAACCTTGTTCTGCCCACGCAACCTGCTTAAACCAAGCCCAGGCTGGTTTGTTAGACAAGTAGCTAATCTGAATTCCGATCTGCTCATCTGAATGTCCAGTCCTGCATGTTCTCCTCAATAACGTTACTGTCCACGTGTTTCCTTCTACTGGAAGGAGGCTCACAAGTTTGTGGGATTTGAACACGTTCACTCCCTCTTACAACAGATTAGTGAGAACTTTATAATAGAGCAGCTCTGGTTCCCTCTCGACCAGATACCAGCTCCTCTTTGCAATTAGAGCTGCTGACACAAACGTCTTGTTGGAGCCACCTCGGCTGTTGCTGCCCCTGCAGCCGTCGCAGTCCGAACACATTGGCAACACCAGAACAAGCCACCTGGAAGTGCAGGCCCAGATTCCAGAGCCCCAGAGAGCAGGGGCACAGGCTGGAGGGATGAGATGGTTGCAGACCCCTCACTTCTCTCCCAACTTTACTTCTGAGGCCCCGCTTGAAGCATGTGCCAGTAGAACTGGGTAAAAGAGTAAGAATGAGATATTTTCTCCAGGTCTGGTCCAGGTGGGATAGAAACGGCAGACAGCCATGAGAGCAAACTTTGAGGTTTTGTTTTGTTTTCCTGTTCTCTACAATTTTGAGAGGTTGTAGCTAGGAGCACGTAGACCTCTGATCCGAGCCTTGAGGCCTGTGGTCAGTTTGCCGCAGTTCACATGACTTATTTTATTACCTGCTTTTCATTTCCCCGCTGAAGAATCTATGCTGACCTCCGCCTGCAAAAGTCGGCTGGATGTTGATGGCGCAGAGAACTTGGCAAATTCAAAGCATTTACGACATCTATATCTTTGAAGTGCCTGTTTAATAGTGTCATTGTCATGCCGGTTGGAGCAACACTTCTGTTTGCAATTGAAAGGCTCAGCAGAACTAGCTGATAAGCGCTGGTGCCCTGGTGTGAAACTGACCCTTTGAACTGTGACGAATCGCCCCAGATAAGCAAGTAATGGAATTTTTATCAGGTCTTGCTTTTTATTGTAGCATGTTTAGTGTTTCTAGTCTTTCTATGCAGTACTTTTTCCCCAAATTGTTTTTTTTTTTTTTTGTAGGTGTGTGGATAATATAATATTCACATTTTAAAGATGCTAATTCCAAGCTTGGAAGAAAGAGCCATCCCATTCCTCACCCTTACAAGAACAGAGAGGAAGCAATGGCAATATAACTTAAATAACAAACGTATGTTGATTTAAGAGCCAAACTTGTGAAATGCTGAGCGTCCTAACTCCCCTGCAAGAGGACAGGGCTTGAAAGGATGGTCATAGGATCTTTTAGTAGGACACAGAATAACTATAAGTAACAGTGAGAAACCTTGAAAAGTTAAGGAATGTATTTAATGAACCTTTATTTTCATTTCACTATAGAAATAGTTCTTTGTTAAACATTATGGAGACATTTGTCTCATGCAAGCAAAAACATTGTTAAGCAAT
>VZSG01000528.1:41389-115024 GCA_013398315.1 Nothoprocta pentlandii | reverse complement strand
GAGCCGCCCACCGGCCCCCGGAGCCCGGTCCCGCCTGGGGAGCGGGACGGCCCGTGCGGCCCGGCAGCCGCGGCCGCGCTCCCGTGTGACAGGAGCTCCCGCCTCGCGGCCGGCCGGGCGCCTTCGTGGGCTCTTTTCCCTGGAAACTCCTCTCAGTCGCGGGCTGCGAGCCCTAACAAAGGAGGGTGTTGTTCGGGAGCCAACAGGTGACGGGGTGAAACCTGAGTGTGTGTATACAGTGGAGTAAAGTCTGGCTGCTGGTTAAAATGGAATTAAAAAAAAAAAAATCAATGGGAGACTGTAAAGGCTGGATTTCCTCCTTTCCAGGTCTGCGCACCCTCGCAGGGGGAGCGGGGAGAGAAGCTTCCCCGGACCCCCAGAGCAGCGGGCGCCGCGTTAGCGCAGCTGGGGCAGCGCTGGGTGCGGGATGTTGGTCGCTGCGCTCCCTCCTCCTGTCAGCGCCGGGAACTGGCCTTGGCAGCATTGGGAGGCGTCATTCCTGGGAAGAAAATTCCCCAACTTGCTGGACTTAGAGTTGGGAAAGAGATCTCTGGCTTGCAGTGTGACCAGAGAGGATTTAACTCTTCTGTTGGTCACTGTGCATGGGCTGATTCTTGGTCAGTTCTTCTCGTTTCCATCTAAAATCCGTTGAATGATGAAGCTCACAAGCTTCCTTCCTCCCACCCCACTTCCTCCCTAGTATTCTCCTTTGGATGTTACTAACTAACTCAACTAACTAACTCAATCCAGCAGCTTAGCTGCAGAAATTGCTGCATGCTGGTGCTGCTCCAAGTTTTAGTTTCCACTTTGGGCCCAAAGCTCGTGGAGCTGTCAGTGCTGGGTGGGAACCCGACCCACGCTGCACCACAGGGCTCTGCCATCGTCCATCTAACGCATTGGTAACACAGCTTTAAATTATTAATCCTCGTTTTCTGGCGCTTCCTCTTCTAGCTCAGTTGTCATGGATTAGGGGTTAAATAAGCAGGTGAGTGGGCTGGCTGTGATAATCTTAACTCCTTGGGCCTGCCTTGCCCTGCATGCGGGTGAGCGGTGCCTGCGATATGCATCTCGGGGCCCCTATAGCCTTGTTAACAAGCCTGCGAACAAAAAGGTCGTTAAACAATTTGCCCCGCAGGACAGAGCAGAGCAGCAGGGGATGGGCAAGGAGATGTTTGTCTGACTGTGCTCACAAATCATGACCCCTTCCCTGTGGCCAGCGGCGCCGGTGGGACATAACCGGGATAACCTTGGGGCTGGAGTCACAGCGGTTGTGTGTTAAGCACAAGAGCCTAACATTTAACGTGCAGCGGGTTTAGGACTAGGAATGCAGCGCGTCCTCGCTTCTGACCTCTGAGGATTGAGTCATAGATGGCCATTTTAATACAGAGGTGGGGAAAAATGTATTAATTGCTTTCCTTTTTAAATCCAATTTGGTTGGTTGATTCAGTTGTGTGATTCATGGTTGTCAGAGTGCCAGTGAAGTATCTCCTCGCAGGCTGGGAAGCTTTATTCGCGGGATTGCCTCCGAACGGAGGCTAAAACTTCAAAGCTTGGAGAAAAGCTTGGAAAAAAGCTGTGTTTCGGGGATGCCATGGCACGAGCAGAACACTCTCCTTTCCAATCATCCCTCACAAATCTTGTATTTTTTCAGCTGTTGTTTATATTCATTGGAGGCCTCCTTAGGATGTCATCATCTTAAACAGGGCACTTTGAAGAATGAGAGGGGCTGGGGGGTGGGGAGGAGGTTTCCTGAACCCTGCAGTTTTAAAATGCAAACCAAATTACACTGGAGCCGGAGAGGAAGGAGAACTTCCAAACAAGCAATTGCTAAAATAGTCTGCAAATAGCTGTCGGGTGACTTGGGCTGTGTTCAGGAACCTCGCTCTCAACAACAGCCCCCTACTCGTAATATTAATGTGTGGCACCGGTTAATTTGTAGCTGACTTAGTGTTAGCATCGTGATAACATTTTTAAGTGAGCAATCTCAGTTCACTGAGGTTTATGAGACTAATTTTCAACATATCTGACCCTCTCCTTTGGAGAGGAGACCCTGGGTCGTACAGTTTGGTGCTTTGGGCGGGGTGTTTTTCCTTTATTCTCCAGCATCTACGTTCAAGGTGCTCTCTTTTAGAGAGCTCATGAGCCATGGTGTCTGTTTTTCTCTTGTTAGAGCTGGAGAGCAGGATGTTGGAAATAAATAGGTAAAACTGGTGACACCGACAGGATCAGTGTTGGTGGGAAAGCTGCGGGGTGCCTCTTATCAGCCTGGTCGTCTCTCGGAATTAGGCTCCTGCATTTGTGTATCTTTGGCATACTTGAAATCCTAACATTGCCAAGCACTGTTGGTGCTAAGCAGGAGGAGCAGGTACCCTTAGGGTGTGAACATGCTCAGGAAAGCTAAGGTGCGTTCATTGCCACAGCTTTCCCTCCTTTTCTTTCAAGTGGAGAAAATAAGCTAATGTGATCAGCAGGTCCTTATGACACACAGATGTAAGGATTGGGAATATCTCCTGGGATTTTAGCTAATTAGTGACACTATTGCAGACCAGCAACCTCCCTTACTCCAAAGGGGAACTGTGAAGCGGAGCACTGACTGCTGAGATTCCCTGGAAAGGGCTTCTTGCTAGTGCTGGCTGCAGTGAAGGGTGACTCACCTGAGCCCCTGTGATGCGGGACGCGAGGCGCTCGCCCTCGCATCCCGGCACCTCTGCTCTGCTCTGCTCTGCTCGCAGCCGCTTCACAGCTCCATCCTGCTCTTCTGTTGTCCCTTCTCCCCCGGCTTTGCAGGGCAGTAGGGACAGAGCATACCTGGCAGCTGACCTCACGTCTCCTGGTATGCAGGGAGGGCAAGCAGCTCTGTATCGCCTGTAACAACATCTCAGCATCTGAAGGAAATTAACCCTGGGGATCTTGTATGCACCGGGATGTCTGTCTTAGTGCCTTAAATATTCAAGACTGAACTGTTAGAGATTTGTTTGCTAATTCAGCCCAGTATTAGTTTTTCAATAGGCTGTGCTTGCCTTCTTGACGCTCGCTTTGTAGGAGCGAGCAAGGCAGAGGGATTCGTGCTGTTCGTTGCTGGTGAAGCCGTGTGCGGGTGGCTTGGCTTCAGCTAGCGATCGAAGCACAAGTGGTTTGCACCTCTTGAAAATGATTGCTTTAAAAGGTCAGCTTCAAACCGTAGAAGAGGAAATGAGGGAAAGGTCTCCAAGGATGAAGTTGCACGTGCTAATTAGTGAGGATACGATCTACCTGCCTTGCCTGCTGCTAATATGCAAAACAGCAAATACGGGAGTCTGCCTGAACCTTCCTGTCCAGACTGCAGGCCGGGGAGCGAAGCCGGAGCGGCCTCACGTTGAGCTCCACACTGAGCTCCACGTTGAGCTCCGTGGCGAGCTCGGCAGTGCCGCGTGCCGCTGCAGAGCGGTAAGCAGCTGGGCGCTCTACAGGCTCCATCACCCTGCTCCAGCTCCTCCCCAGAGACGTGGATGAGGGCCGGGGGTCCCTCCCTCCTTCCCTCCCTCCACCAGAATGCGGGAGCAGCGGCTGGCACCCGCGGGCTGCACTGCTGTTTGGAGGCACCTCAGCACCCTGGGGAGGGCGGTGGAGAGGAACCCTGTGCAGCTGGGCAAAGAGAGGTGCAGAGCCCTGCGCCTGGGGAGCAATAACCAGCACAGGCCGGGCAGGAGCTGCGGGGAAGAAGGACCTGCAGGAGGACGGGTGGCTGAGCCAGCAAGGTGGCCCTGCGGCCAAGGAGGGCACTGGTGGCCTGGGGTACCTGAGGAGGAGTGTTGGCAGCAGGGCAAGGGAAGAAATTCCGTCTCCACCTGGGACAAGCGGCAGTGGGCACAGCCTGAAACACAGGAAGGCCTGTGTGAGTTTTGGGAAGGACAGTTTTACCGTGAGGGTGACTGAGCATGGGCACAGGTTGCCAGGGGACATTGAGGAGCCTCCATCCTTCCTTGGAGATGCTCAAAAGCCGCCTGGACACAGTCTGGGCAACCTGCTTTAGGTGGCCCTGCTTGAGCAGGGGAGATGGATCCAGTGATTTCTGAGGTCCCTTCCAACCTCAGCTATTCTGTGTTTCTGGTCACACACACACAATTACAATAACCTTCAGTTGTTCAACTGAACAAATATCTCAGAAATTTGCCTGACTTCTATTGAGTTTTGTAGAAATACGCTGTTCTTGGGGGAGGTTGGAAGTTTTCTTAAGAATAAATAAATAAACCTTTTATTACAGTGCAGCTGTGCAGTGCAGTAATAGTGCATTGGCATCTAGCAGTAAATTCAATTTGTTTTCAAACAGGAAGTTTTGGAATAAAGTTAACAAAAATCTTCAGTTAAAAGATTTGAGCTCTAACAACAGCCTGGTGGAATAATTAAGTAATTCCATCACTTTCTATTGGCTGTGGGAATGTATAGATGTATTGAAAACAGGGATAGATAGAATGTGTAATGCTAAATAGATAGAATGTATAATGCTAAATATCATCATTTCTGTGAGGTTTTTGGTTTGTCTGCTTTTGCTTTGTGGGCGTGCAGGCCACTTCCCACAGAGCAAGTTTAGCTCTGCCCCACTGAGTAACTGGTGTCTGCCACCAGCCAGCGGCCCAGGCCTCTCCCTCAGGAGAAGCTCCTCTTGTGTAACAGGCAGCTTAGTTAGCGACTACATCTTCAGCTTTTCTTCCCCTAGGATCTACCAATAACTTATTTTTTTGCCCTGTGGTGGTAATGGGATCTGTAATGTGAAAGGAGCCAGAAGTTTTTTGGCTTGTGCCCTCTTTGGACCCAGCAGCAAGCTCATATGCAAAGGTGAGGAAACTCTTCTGCAGCCAGCCCACATCTAACACACAGAAAATGGCAGCTGTGTTCAGGTGGATAGGGGAAAGAATTGTGGAAAGTGGGGCACATAGAGTTAATTTGTGACATTGTCCAGCCTGGTTTTAACTGATTAGCTGATCAGAATGTCAGTCCTGGCAAAGTCCGTCCTTCTTCATCTGCTGTGATCTGCTCCTCTTTACTGAAACTCCTCTTCAGAACTTCCTAGGAACTTCTGCCAGTGCAAACCATTTATGCAATGAGGTCTTTTTCTGTACTGCAGAATGGAGTGGATCTTGGCGAGAACCTTCCTGGCCAGTTTTGACTCAGAATAGTCCCACTGATACTGAGCCCCAGAAACTTAGTGCTGGGAGGAAGCCTGGCCCTGTAGGGTTGGAGTTATCACAACAATCACCGTGTCCTTTACAGAGCCTAATCTACCGTAATTGGATTTCAGATATTTACCTGCCCCGCTGCCCTCCTGCCCTCCTAGGGCTCACACAAAGATCTGGGAAGCATCCAGCAGCCCTTCATTGCCCGCTTCACGCCTCCCTCCATAAAAAGGGGCCACTAACAACCGCCCAGCCAGCTTTCCCCAAGAACGTCTTCAGTTTTGGATTAACGTTTTCACCTCTTCTGTGTTACTGGACTGATAGCAACTACAAAAGCACTCGTGTTACCCCTTTTATTATTATCTGCTCATTCATTTTATTATCTGCTCAGCATGAGTCTTTCCTTAACCTGCAATGTTTCAAAACAAGCAGAAATGCAAAGGACAGCAAGTGTTATATTGCAGTCTGTGTTGGTTACTAAATGCAGTTGTGCCAGTGTCTAGTTTTCCTTCTTCCTCCTTTGGCTGTAGCCAGCTGGGAGGATCCTGCAACGGCTTTGAGTGCCACACAGCACAAGGAACGCTAACCTGCTCTAAGGTTATTTGGGACTAACCCCAAGCGTTAGTCCCTGCAGGCTGGAATTATTTAACACGCTGGGAATGTCTTTCTGCAGACGGGCTGCCCGATGCGCTGCCGCTGAAGGGTCCCTCGCGCCGCCGCTCGAGATGGAGCCCAAAGCGACCGGCCTGGCGTTCGGCTGCCAGCGGAGCTCCACGTCCGACGACGACTCCGGCTGCGCCTTGGAGGAGTACACCTGGGTGCCGCCGGGCCTGAGGCCGGAGCAGGTACAGCCCCCCAGGCTTCGTGTCTTTAAAGCAACCCCAGGAGGAGCTGCTGCAGGGAGTGGTACCCTGCGGAAGGACCTGAAGTGTTTTCACATGTATACAGGTCTTCTTCAGGTTATTCTTAAAACTTTTAGCTTCTTGCATTGTTTAATAGTCCAGTCAGACAGTCTTAAGGGAGCTTAAAATCGCCGGTCATTCAGGAATATATTAAAAAAAATGGTTTTTAGTTGTATTAGTTTAGTATTTTCAATAAATGTGTGTCACTCAAGTATATATTGTAGAGTCAATGCAGCCCAGAAAACACTCCCTTTCTCCTTGAAATATGTGTCTTGGTTAAATTCATGCTCGTGGCATTCCTTGTGGCACTGTTACCTGGGTAGTACTTAACTGGTTTCGTACAACCCTTTGCCTAAATAACTAGGGATTTGACAGCTAGACAAATGAACATTACCATAGCACACCAAAATGAAAGTATTCTGTCATTTTGACAATCGCTAACGTATTTTACATTAGTTTAAACAACTGTATGTCTGCCAGGATTCATGCCAAGATTTCTCCCATACATTCACCGGAGCAGCCACTTGTGGCTCAGGAGCTGCTCATGCAGTTCCCTTCTCCCTGCTCCCCTTCCTCCGTATCCGTTAGAACGTAACACTCATGGAAACACAAGTTCAGTTATCAGTGAGCAAGTTGCTTGGCAGGATTGAAAAGAAACTCCAATAACAGCCCTTTCATGATCTTGTAACTGTACTGAAACTGTACAGCTGGTCAGCTAACACAGTCCATGCTGATGAAGATACAAAAGATGCATCATTTTTGCTACATAGAAATTTTTAATCATGAATAAATCAACAAGTCAGCAGCAATGGCAAATAAATTTAGTGAAATTGTTTTTCTCGCTTCAGCATATATAAGAATCCTCACAAATTCAGCAAGTTAACATTTAGCCAGAGCAATTAAGTAAATCCAGTTTGTTTAATTGTCTCATATTCCACCTACTGAAACTTATTACAGATTCTTCTTTAAGAAGAATATATGCACATTGAATAATAACGAAACAGGCATGCAGCGTCTTTGCAAGCTTCCTCTTTACTGCACGTTGTTAGTTCCTCCTGCAGCTTTGTTGAATACCATCAGTAATAAGTGGGCTTACAGTAGATTTTTGATGTTCAAATGTTGGATAAATGAAAGCCAAACAATGTTTCGTGCAAGCTTTCCCTTATAATCTTGATTGCTTCCTCAGTCAAGTGACTGATCGCTGCCTCCTTTTTCATCTATCTTGCACAGTAATAAGCTGTTGACCTAAGCATTATTTAAATCTGGATGGCAAGTAATATTTTTGCCAATAGTCAGGTCTTATTTACTGCCCCAGGCCTTGTGACAAGCTGGAAGCTGCATAGGAAAAACAATAAATCTGTAGCTGTTCCACAAAAATATTTTTTGCCATTGGGCTTTGTCGTAGCATTCATTACAGTTTTCCTGTCGTAATTTTCTTCTGAAAATAATAAAAAGAGTCGAGATTGATCTGAAAATATTTCCAAGTAGGTTTGTAGAGCGTGTGTGCAGCCCATGAAAATTTCATAGCTAATTTGTGGCTGATTGACCTGCGGCTGGAGGCAGCCTCCAAGCAAGGCAAGGGCGGTTCTGCCTTCTCCCCGGGGCTCACATGGAAGCAATGAAAGCCGATGCCGGGGACGAACCTGATCAGCAGGAGGCTACAAAACAGCTTTTGTCTCCGCAACGTGTAAAATGCACAGAGCAAATTAAACGTGTTTATATAGCGGCTGCTTTCTGGAAAGCTTCATGCCTTGGTGTGCTAAATTGCACAAGGGAACTTGGAATTTCAACAGGCTCGGCGACCGGCCCCGAAGGGGGCGGCAATAATGAGAACATTAAATGTGCATAATTTATGATACCCCTAATTGTCACTGCAAATTGCATTCCAGAACAGCAATTCAGCAGCTGGGTGCTAAGCTGTAGCAGAGGCAATTCCGGTTTGCTGAGTTTGTTCCTCTGGGTCTCGTATTTTCAGCACAAATCCTGTCACGGCTCTAATGTAGCATGGCCTTACCCCTTGGCAAAGGAGACCTGGGATGAATGGTGGCACAAGGAAGCAGGGTTTGGTGCTGGGTGTCTCTGGGCCTGAGTCCTGCCTGTCTCCTTTCCAGGTACAGCTCTATTTTGCCTGCCTGCCGGAGGACAAGGTCCCGTACATTAACAGCCCGGGCGAGAAACACCGGATTAAACAGCTGCTCTATCAGCTGCCACCGCACGATAATGAGGTAAAAACGGAGCTTGCAGAGGAATGCTCCTGCCTGCTGCTGTTACCTGAGCATTCCCTACCCACATGTTTCTGACTCAGCAGCCTCAACTGCTGCTGCCCCTGGCATCTCACCCTGGAGCCGGTGGTGCCGCCGCTGCCCCCTTTGTTTGGCGGCGCTAGATAAGGGCTGTCTGGAAGGGCGCTGCCTTGGCCTCTTGGGAAGGCTGGTGGCGGTGCCATAAACTTCCCACGGGTCGGTTTTATAGTGTTTGCAGCCACCCAGCAATCCCCAGGAACCTCAGATTCCTGGGATTGCTCTGCGGCGCACAGAAAGGATGCGCTGTGACAGGGAGCGCCTCGTGCTCCACGTATGCGGTGTGAGCCGGGGAGAAGCCGAAATAACAACCAGCCTCTGTGCTGGGGCGGCAGGAGCGGGGCCAGGGCCTTGAGAGCCTGGGTGCACTGCACGACTGAGCTGGACTGTGGGCATTGAAACATAAATCTACGTGACTGATAAGGCTGTGATTGGTTTTAGTTTCAGTCAACTACTTAGGTGAAGCAATGGGTTTTGGTTGCCTTTCTAAAATACTGCTTTCTGCCTGGACTGCTTCTTCATATATTTTTCTCTAATGCAAGATATCTTTCTATACGAGGCTTGTATTGTGCTACATTAACCAAAAATAAAGACTGCAGAGAAGCTGGAAAAGTTTCATAATGATTGTCAGCATGCCTAATGTCTTGCATATGTTTGCTCTGTTATATATTTTGTTTGCTTAGTTATTATATATTTATATATATGTAATATTATATATATATTTAAAATCTTATGATCTAAAATAAGTGTTTTTGGGGGGTTTTTCTTTTGTGACAGGTGCGATACTGCCAGTCTTTAAGTGAAGAAGAGAAGAAGGAGCTGCAGATGTTCAGTTCTCAGCGCAAAAAGGAGGCCCTTGGCAGAGGCACTATCAAAGTGCTCTCCAGGGCTGTGATGCACGCGGTCTGCGAGCAGGTAACGTGCTCCTAGGGCCACAAGCGAACCTGCAGCAAGGATAATTTAAGACTTCAACATCCTCCTATTAAATGTAGACTTCTGGCTGCTTATGTTTGAGCTCTGAAAAGAAAATTAGAATATTCCTAAAGCTGCACGTAAATACAATGAAGGTAGAGCAAAACAAAACATGGTTAGGAATGTACTGAATATGTGATGTGTTTCCCACTGCAAAAAGCTGCTCGTGACTCTTACTGAAACAAATGCATATGAAAATCAGGCATACATGTGAAATTATTTCTCTGTATAAAATAAACTTCTACTCACGAAAGCTTTATTAATGCCCACAATTTGTCTGTCCCAAGATTAAGAATTTTTCTTTCCTTTTGACTAAACTGTGGAGTCAGACCTGTGGGCTGGGCCTGGTGTTGGGAAGGCGCGTGGCCGGGGCCGGGCGGGACGTGAATTCTCCCCTGGTTTCGCTCCTAGTGCGGCACCAAAGTGAACGGCGGCGAAGTCGCCGTCTTCGCCTCGAGAGCTGGGCCCGGCGTGTGCTGGCACCCCTCGTGCTTCGTGTGCTTCACCTGCAACGAGCTGCTCGTCGACCTCATCTACTTCTACCAAGATGGAAAAATTCACTGCGGCAGACACCACGCTGAACTTCTTAAGCCTCGGTGCTCAGCCTGCGATGAGGTAAGGAACTTGCATACGTTTTGTGTCAGGCCACACATCTATTACTGCTTAGCTGACAAACTGCCCTGCCTGTTTGGGCAGTTACTGGCTTCAGATGAATCCCTTTATAGCAAGAAAAAGTCTGATGCGGAGATATGTTTGAAAGGTGAAGGTTGCTTCATTCCTTAGTACCACAAGCAATGTGACTGTGTTTAGAAAACACCTCCCTGCCCCTAGCTGGAATTGAATTCTGTACCCTGAGATAGAAAAAGGATCTGTACAAATATGCCAGGATGCTCTCTCAACAGCAGCCTTTTCAACTGTTCAAAATTTCTTTACAACATATAGTTTTCTTTTTAATAGATTAGAATGCCACATAAGATCTTTTTTTCTGTCTTTGTATTCCCAAAGCAGCTAAATAAGATGGAATTATTTGGTCTGCTAACTGTTCAAAATAGATATTTCACTCGCTCTGTGTCCTAAGGCGAGATTCTGACCACTTAACCAAAGGGTTTCTTTTCTGCTTTTGCAGATCATTTTTGCTGATGAATGCACGGAAGCCGAGGGCCGCCACTGGCACATGAAGCACTTCTGCTGCCTGGAGTGTGAGACCATCCTGGGCGGGCAGCGCTACATCATGAAGGACGGCAGGCCCTTCTGCTGCACCTGCTTTGAATCTCTCTACGCAGAATACTGCGAGACCTGTGGGGAACACATTGGTAAATATGCCCCTCGGCAGCATTTTATATTGATAAAAATCAATCTAAATCAGTTTTAAAGCCAATTTCACATTTCAGAAGTGGTGGATTGTGCAAGTAGTTCTGTTAGGGAACCCACCGTGTCGCCCTCTGTCCCTCTCTAGGGGTTGACCACGCTCAGATGACCTACGACGGGCAGCACTGGCACGCCACGGAGACCTGCTTTTCCTGCGCGCAGTGCAAGACCTCTCTGCTCGGCTGCCCCTTCCTCCCAAAGCAAGGGCAGATCTACTGCTCAAAAACCTGCAGCTTGGGTGAAGACGTTCACGCCTCCGACTCGTCAGATTCTGCCTTCCAGTCCGCGCGATCCAGAGACTCCCGGAGGAGCGTCCGGATGGGCAAGAGCAGCCGCTCGGCCGACCAGTGCCGCCAGTCGCTGCTCTTGTCGCCCGCCCTCAATTACAAGTTCCCCGGCCTCTCGAGCGACGCGGAGGACACGCTGTCCCGCAAGCTGGATGACCTGAGCCTTTCGAGGCAAGGTGCCAGCTTCACTAGCGAAGACTTCTGGAAAGGAAGGGGAGAGCAGGAAATGCCTGAAGACCCTGAAGAATGGGCTGAACACGAAGACTACATGACCCAGCTGCTCCTGAAGTTCGGTGACAAAAGCCTCTTCCAGCAGCCTGCCGAAGGGGACGCGCCGTCGGGCGAGCACTGGGTTTCTGACAGCATGGTCAAGAGCAAGCTGGACCTGAAACAAAATAACCCCAGCCTGGCAAGTAAAAAGTACCAGGCAGACATGTACTGGGCACAGTCGCAGGACGGCCTGGGCGACTCTGCCTACGGCAGCCACCCGGGCCCCGCCAGCAGCAGGAAGATGCAGGAGCTGGACCTGGAGGCCGGGGCCGCCGGCTACGCGCACGGCCGCGCCGCCTGGTACGGAGGCTCCCTCGAGTGCCTCGCTGACCTGAAGCAGCAGGAGCAGAGCGTCCGGGACTCCATGGACTCCTTGGCTTTGTCCAACATCACAGGTAACGGGGGGAAGGCGAGCGGTGCTCGTAGAGCTCAGAAAGCGTGTTGGGATGTCTTGAACGCCGGCCACTTGTATGTGCAACTTTTAAAAAGCTTTAGTAGCGAGCAGTGTCCGTAAATGACCTGGAAGCTTTTTATCAAGCACTTATTGTTCTACAAGATAAAATTCTGCTCTTGAAATTAAGACAGCCCAGCTCCTTCCATTGATTATAATGTGGCCGGGAGAGGAGCTGCAACAGGGAAGCTGGCATTACCAGAAGCATGAGGGAGGATAGCCTTAAAAAGGGCAAGCGTGGATTGCGGAGTGTTTTAAAATACTTGTGTCTCCTGGAAGCAGGGTTTGTGTCTATTAGAGCAGCTTAAATGTTTTACATTCCTTCAAGCTTCTTTCCGTCTCGGTATCCCTAGAGTTAGCCCCTTCTTTGGGCAGCAGAGCTAATATTTAATTTTAAATCAAGTAAGAACATTTTGGGGTTGTTATAAGGCCTCCTTGTAATTAACACAAACCAAACCTGCTGCTGCTGCTGCTTCCTAGCAGCTAAGCCGTGGCGAGTGGCTGTAGCCCAGGCCTGTGGTAGCGGGAGGGCGTTTCTAGCACTCGGCCTGCTCGGTCGGTCGATGCTCCGGCCGCTGCGAGGCCGCTCACCCCCGTGTCCCTGCTCCCTCCCTCCGCACAGGCGCCTCGCTGGACGGCGAGGGCAAGGCCCGGCCGTCGCTCTACTCCCTGCAGACCTTCCAGGAGCTGGAGGGGGAGGACTGCGAGAAGATGAGCAACATGGGCACGCTGAACTCCTCCATGCTGCACCGCAGCACCGAGTCCCTGAAGAGCCTCAGCTCCGAGCTGGGCCACGAGAAGGCGCTGCCGGAGGAGAAGCCGGCGCAGCTGCCCGTGCTCAGGAGGTCCAAGTCCCAGTCCCGGCCGCAGCAGGTGAAGTTCTCAGATGACGTTATTGATAACGGCAGTTACGAGAACGTGGAGATCAGGCAGCCCCCCATGAGCGAGAGGACTCGGAGGCGGGTCTATCACTTCGAGGAGCGGGGCAGTCGGCCTCATCATCATCGCAGAAGGAGCAGGAAGTCTCGCTCCGACAACGCGCTCAACTTGGCTGCGGAGAGAAGGTGCTCTCCCAAGGAGAGGTTTCGCTTCTACTCTCCCCAGGATCACGAGAAATTCCTGCAAAACAGAAGCTCCCGGGAGCTCCGGGCGTACGTGCGGAGCGGGGAGCTCTATGGGCAGTACGCCCACACCGCCTCCGACTACGCGCTGCGCAGCCGCATGGCTGACCGATTTTATGGACTGTACGGCGACGAGGACGACTCGTGGTGCTCGACTTCATCCTCGTCATCCGATTCCGAAGAGGAAGGGTATTTCCTCGGACAGCCCATTCCGCAGCCGCGGTCGCTGAGATATCCGTACTACACAGATGACCTTTCCAGTCCAACTACTGCATTATCTAGTTCCCAGTTTGGACAAAGGACAACCAAAGCAAAGAAGAAGAGGGGACACAAAGGGAAAAATTGCATAATTTCTTAATTGGTTTTAGCAGTCGGGAGGACCAGTCAGCGCTGTCGCTACACGTCTTTTTATATTAATAATTGTACTTAGGCAAGTTGCTAAGGTTCCTAATGCTTTGCCAGTGTAAATTATAACCCCATCAGAGTTTACATTGTAAAAATATCATTAAGAAGCGTCCCTGTGCCCGATGATGAGCTCGGACACGGCCCGGTCCCTCCCCGGTGTCGTGTTCCCACGGCCGGAACAGTCCCCGCAGCGCACGGCGCAGCCCTGGCCCAGGCGCTCCCCGCGCCCCCTGCTCGGCTGGTGGGGCAGGAGGTGTCCAGCAAAGACCAGTGGATACGGCGTCCCTCCCGCCTGGGGCTCTGCCCACCCCGGGCTCTGCGGCTTCCTTTTCTCTCCCTGAGAATGAAGGCTCCGCCTGGTGCCTCTCCCGCCTTCACCAGGTCCCTCTTCCATGTCCCTCTTCCTCCTCACGGTTTCTCCACACAAACTGGAACTTGGATTGGGAAAATCCCAAGCAGTCCTCCCCTAAGGAGGCGGCAATCAGCCATGGGCCTTGAAGCGCTCGAGGCCCTCCCGGGTCCCAAGGCAGCAGGAAGGGACTTGGCGCCGTGCTGGTTTTGCCTCCACTTTAGGAACTGGGGCGCTGGGTAGGGCAGGCGGGCGCCGAGGGAGGTGCTCCCTGAGCTCTGACCCGGCTGCGTGTGAAGGCTCTGAGCCCAGCAGTGGGAGCGCCCGAGCAGCGGGGCCTCCTGCGTCCCCCCTCATCTTCCTCCTGCTCCCGCTCCCGGTGCTGCTGTCGGCAGGGCCGGAGGGAGCCGAGCGCGGCCGCCCCGCGGGGCTGCTCCGGGAAGCCGCTCGTGCAGCACGCGTTTCCCAAGGGACCTGAAGCCGGGCGCTCCGCTCCCGCCCTCGGAATCGCCTTATCCACCTTCTAGGCTCCGTCAGCTGCGATCCTGAGTGGAGAACAGCGGTATTTATAATGTAGTATTTGATAGGGTAAAGTGTATTCATAATTTAACGTGTACATACTGTACAGGTAAAATTTTAAAAGCCGAGTATTTTTATATCCCTGAGTTTGAAGAGCGGTTTGCTACGCGAGCGAGCTGGATTGGTTAGGGGTTTGACAGCAGCAGTTCGGAGGAAATAAATATCACTTGTATTTTAGTCAGGGCTTTTAAGTATAAAAATGTTTTTAAATGTTTAGTGTAAAGCATCTTAATTTTGTCTCCTAGCTATTGAGAGCTCTGTATGCATGTGGGGCTATGTAAATACTCTCTAAACTGCGGCCCTTGGAGTCTCGCAACTGTTATTTATGGGTCAAGCAAAATGTAAACGCTGTAAATGTAAAGGGCACCCGAAGGGGGAATACACCAGTACGGAGGGCAGCGGCTCCCGTGCACGTGCTCGTCTCGTCATTCCCCTCCCGCGGGGCAGGGCCCTTGGGAAAGAGCCCGGAGCCGCCTCAGAAGCCGCCGCTTCCCGGGTGCGGGGCTGCTTCCGCAGGGAACCACACTCACTAACAGCCACGGTGCTGCTGACTTTAAGTGACTGGCGTAACACTTAACCAACCCCAAGCAAACAGCACAGAGGTGCGAGCAGGAACATTTAATGTAAGGACAAGGCAAAACAGAGCCTATTATCACTCAGGAATGAGAGCATCACATTAAGTCTTTCACAGAAACAGCACCTGGAAAAAAATCGTCTCCTTCGTTTATCAGTAAAATTTAATCATTTTTGAAAGCAGATGAATCTAAGAACCACCTGATGGAAACTTCTGGGAGATCCTACTGACCTATTAGCTTATCTGAAAAAACAGACAGACAAACCCCGTGACTATTGCAAGGATTCTGCTCACAAGTCTGATTAAATTTCACTGTGGTGACAAAGGAGACTCCTAACACAACATCCAGCCAGAAGGGGCATTGTAAATCAATGTAAATCAAAAACAGTAAACATTTTTTTTTCCTTAGCGTTTTCAACCCAAACTACAGTGGCGGATGGTTCCGGGCGAGCGGCAGCAGGAACAACCTGGGGCCTGTCCCTGCTGCAGGCGGGAGCTGCAGGGCCGGCGCCCCGGCGCGGGGGGCTCTGCGCTGCGCGAGCAAGGCCCGCGGGTTTAACTTTAGTGCCTGCTCTGAGTAAGGCCCGTGGGTTTAACTTTAGTGCCTGCCCTGAGCAAGGCCTGTGGGTTTAGCTCTAGTGCCTGCCCTGAGCAAGGCCCGCGGGTTTAACTTTGGCACTTGCCCGTGTGCAAGTCTCACGGGGTTTAACGCCCGCCCTGAGCTGGCGCTGGCGCTGGCGCTGCCAGGGCAGCTGGAGCTGCTGCGGCAGGGCAGGCCAGGAGAGGCCGCGCTGCTGCTGCAGCCCCTCTCCCTGTGGGGAGGCTGCGCGGGTGGGTTCCCCCGCCCCACACGGGGGGTTCCCCCGCCCCACACGGGGGGTTCCCTCGTGCTGTTGGGGTGGTTCCCCCACCCCACATTGGCGGTTCCCTCGCACGGCGCTGCCCAGGGCGCCCCAGTGCCCGCAGGTGACGCACGGGTCGCCCCGAGCCCCACGAGCGACCCCCACACCCAACGTGGGCCCCGCTGGTCCCCAGGCACCCGCTGTGGGACCCCCTGCCAGGCTGCACGCACGGGCAGCCCCACAGGGCCCCCCGGCCCCCCGGCACCCAGCGAGGCCGTGGCCTCTGCCGCTCGTTCCGCTTTCACCTTGGCCTTCGCCTGCCTGCAAATCGTTCCCGTGGACTCGACAGGCTCCTGCGCAGGGGACGGAATTCACTGGCTTCTCCACTTAAAAACGCTCTGCGTTTTGGAATTGGTGACCTCTGTCTTTAGGCCGTATATAGAGAGCTCTGCATACTGAAATATAAACGTGCCAAGCGGCGCTTGTGCTGATCTCCGACTCAAACTCTCCCCATCTCCACAGGGCGCAGAACGCGCCGCCTCCCGCTGCACGCGGCCCCGCACCGAAGGCAGCGGCCAGGGGCCCAGGCACCACTCGGCCTGGAGCGCCCGTCCCTATCCGGAGCGCCCATCCCCATCTGGAACACCCATGCCCATCCGGGGCGCCTGTCCCCATCCAGAGCGCCCATCCCCATCCCGTGGCACCCATCCCCATCCGGAGCGCCCATTCCCATCTGCAGCGCCCATTCCCTGGCCCTCGGCTCAGAACCTGGTCCCACTTCTATCCAAGCCTGAAAGGGGCAACTTGGGCTCAGGGAAGGAAGAGACAGTCCCACCCATAGCCCTTGTCCTGACCTCCCAAATTCCTGCCCCCTCTCCACGCCAGAACGAAGGATTGTTGGGATGCAGCCCTGCAGCCGCTGAAGCCGGCCCATAAGGAAGCGGAGGGAAAGGGGGAGCGGGCGCAGGCCCCGCGCGCTGCGCAGGCTGCTTGCGGCCACCACGCGCACGCTGCAGGAGTGAAACCCAAACACGCAGCTGCCATCAGGAACAGCAGGAGGGGGCTCATCCCTCCCACACAGCGCTGCTCCCCAGCACTGACGCTCGGCACCGGGAACACCGGAATGCGGGAGGCATCAAAGCAAAAAGGAGCCGCTTCCCGCCGGGAGCAGGGAAGGGCCGCGGCAGCCGCTGGGGGCGCCACCCGCAGCGTCCCTTTACAAAAGGAAGCTGGGGTTAAAGTAGCATAAATAACGTAAAATCCCGGTTGTGATCCGCCTGGCAAGGCGTCCTGCCGGATTGTGAGGACGGGACGCGCTTCTGCGCAAGCTGACAAATGAAGAGCTATTTCTCGTTATTTTAATAAAAAATACGGCGCTTTCAGTTACACTTCTAAATACAGAAACGTTACATGTACATGGATCAGACGGGACATTTTTTCCTAGGTAACTGTGTAAAAGTCCCCAAAATGGTTTGTCACTTCCCAGCCTGATCGGAGCGAAACTCCTTCTCCACGGAGCGAAGGGCAGCGAGTCCCGGTGGGAAGGGCAGAGCGGGGCAGCCCGGCAGGACCAGCGGGCCCAGCCCCACGGGCCCCACACGCGGGCTCTCCTCCTCAATACGGGCCCTCGTGGAAGGCGTCAGGCACGTCCGGGTTGGCAGCATCGTACTGGGCAATGAAGAGCTTGAGCTCCTCGATGCAGCGCTCGCCGATCTCGTGCAGGTTCTGCCGCAGGGCGAACTGCACGGGCTTCTCCAGCGCCGGGTCCTTGTCGATGAGCATCTTCACGACCATGCCGAAGGTCTCGCAGTCCTGCCGGTACACCTGCGGGAAGCGGGCGGGAGCCGGTTAAATGTGGGAGCATCCCGAGCTTCCCGAGCATCCCGAGCCGGCGGAGGAGCCACCGCGGCCCCAGGCCACGCAGGGAGCCCCGGATGGGACGCGGGTTCCTGCTGCGGGAACATCCGTCCCTCCTGCACCTCCGACCTGCTCCAAAACCAGTGCACACAGCTCAGACTACCCGGACACGAGAGCAGACAGCGCTAGGGTACACGGGAATAGGGAGCACATTTGGAGCACGGGCACACACGGGATGAGCGCGCGGCAGAGCCGGCGCTCGCTGCTCCGCGAAGCTCCGTGCGGCCCCGTCGCTCCCCGGGCCCCGGGGCGCTTGGAGGGGCATCCAGGAGCTTCCACAACCCCTGCCCAGCAGCTTCCCACCCACCTCCCCAGCGCCCGGCACCATCCCAAGGCTCCAAAGGCACCGGCCGCTTCCGCGCCGATGAATCCAGCCCCAGCAGCACAGGAAGGTGTTGGAATCCCCTCCGCTGCCAGGGGCAGGTGGTTTCACATCCTTCTGCTCCGTTTCCTCTTGGAAAACCACAGCCGGCCTGTGCCGGGATGCGGGGTTCTACCCAACACGGCCCTCCCATTTATTGTTACGGACACAAATAACATCATCACCTACCATTAAGTCCTTGTCAAGCAAAGGAATATGTTGCATTCATAGGGACGAGTCCAAGGGAGCTCAAGAAAATCCATGCCAGGAGAACAGGAAAAAGGGCCCTCCGACACTAAGGAAACCCTCTTGGACCAACGTTAATCAACGCCGTTACGAGGGACCCTTTCACAACGTCTGATGTCAAACGTTTTACAGCCGTTGAAAACGCGACTCATTTTCCAAACCCCGGCTGACAGGTAAGAGGGAGCCTTTCGGGAAGACCTGATTTTCAGGAGAGATTAATAAGCCCGAAAGAAGGGAGCAAACCAAGGCAAGGCCGAGCTCAGGACCCACAGGAGCAGCTGGCAAGCGTGGGCTCTTCTTTCCCAACGCCGGTTCCTTCCCTGCCTTACGGATTCCGTGTTTCCAACAGCCACACAACAAGGAATGCAGGCTCCACAGGGCTCATTTTTCACACCTAGGGAAACGCGGCACGAAGGGAACTTCAAACGGAGCAAAATTTGTTTCTTCTTTTTTTCCCCCTTTTCAGATTCTTTCCAGTGTGAAAGCTGAGGACAAACCTCATGCCTGAGCAGCCGCGGGGCAGGAGGGGGGAATGTGGGAATCCCCCCGGGCGGCCTCCGGCCCCTGCCTGGGCGGCTCCGGGCCCCCTGTTCCCAGGTTGGGGCCGGATGCTCCAGGGGCGGCAGCTCCGGGAGGGCCGGCGGCTCCTGAGCGCCCCCCTGCCCGGGTCATGCGGAGGCTCCGGATCCGGCCCCAGCTCCGGCGGCTCCGACACGCAGGGCTCTGCCTCGAGCGGAGCCCGGAGCTGCTCCTCCCGCTCTCTATCCCACAGGGAGCCCACACGGATCCAATCCTTTCATCTTTACATATAAATATTGGCCTAATCCAGACAACACTTTTTTCCCCAAAACTTCCACAACAGGAGCCTCAATGGAGAATCAACGGGGCCATCGTCGGCATCGTCATCGTGTCTGGAGACAGAGAGGCTGTGAAAGGACCCAACAAGCTGCAACCTAATGCGCTTGTGTTGGTTTTTTGTGGCAAAAGCCCTCCTGAAGAAGGACGGCAAGGACGGCAGAGCTGCAACAGAGGGCAAGGGCAGGAAGCGGGGCGGAAATGGCAATCCGGCAGGAGACGGCCAAGGAAGCGGCTCCAGCTCCTCCAGCCTGGAGCACCGCGCCGCGCCGCTCCGCGCGTTCCCGGGCTGCGAACGCCCTCCGAGCTGCTGCAAAACAGCACGGGCGCCTTCGGTGCCCACATCCATCTCCTGCACAGCGGAGGCGGCCGCTGCTTCCGGCAATGGGCAGAGAACGGGAGAAGTGCCAGGGAAAGGGGAGGGCATCAGGGGCTCTGAACGTGCCCAGTCACCTGCTGGAAACCAGCCCTCTGCTGCAGGAGGATCCTGGGCGAAGCTGTGACCACTGCTTCAAAACAGCTACATCCCTAACATTCCATCAGATTTCGATTTGGAGCCATGGAAAACTCATCCGTAAACATCTGGGATTCAACACTGAAAATGATTCCATGTGTGGGGAAAGAAGAAATAACATTTCAGTGTGGAGAGACAAGAAAGGGAATGATACCAACAGCACGGCTGCTCTGCCTGATACACATGTCAGGTAATCCCAAAAACATCTAAAGCCACAGGGCGATCATTTACTGAGGCCACCACATACTTTTATTCTCTGATCTAAGCTACAGCACAAGCGTAATGGAAAAAACGTGGAGCGCTTTTAACAGGCACACGAGGGAGGTGCAGGAACAGTTGTTCTATTGAAAAAAATAAGTTGATTTACCTATGAAAATGTGCATAAAATAGACTCAAGTTCTCTTTGAAAAGATACCCAAAGTCTGCAAGCTTGGCACCCTTGAGCTCTGAGGATCACAAATATGGCTATGATTCTATGATTTTTAAGGCATTTTACCTTTTTTTTGTACATTACAAGCCTAGAGGCTCCATTTGAGATTAACACCCCAGTGTGCTATTCCGTGTGCGAGCACTTGCGTATAGACCCAAATCCAAAGGTGGGGCATGTTAGTGAACACCCCTGGGTATATAACTAAACCAAGAGTTGCACAGTAAGAGTTTCTTAAATACAGGTAAAGGCCCAGCCAAACATTCGCCTTGAGTCCCAGCTGGAACAGGAGGAAACGTTACTGCCCACAGGCTGGATGGAGGAGATGGAGCCCTGGAACTCAGCGGGCAGAACTCCCCCTTGGGAACTCCCGTCTCCCTAAGTCTGACCGTGTTTGAACCCTGCGTACGGATGCAACTGCACTCAGCTAGGAAACATCCTTAGCCCCTCGACATCATTTTCCTTCCCTGCCTAGCACATCCTTTTCTCAACTGATTCTGGAACTGTTTGCACGTTTTAACCAACGTAGCTGCTGGGTAACATGCAGCAACAGTAGTGAGGGAAGAAGAAACCGGAATTTAAGGCTTCCTTCCTTAGAGGAGACTAGAGCCCACCGAAGAGCAGAGTTAGAAACAGTCTTTGTGGTCTCAGAAGTCTTGCATTCCTGTCTGAAGAGCAGCTTCATTTTAACAGAAGTAGGCACATAGTAGACACGTACTTGTTATGGAGACGAGGCCTGGAAAAATGGGGAAGCTGGAAAGGGGTATTCACAACCTAACTGCAGTCCATGGCAGTTCCTCTCTGCAGTCCATGCAAGGAAAAGTTTTCCCACTTTGAGGTGATTCAGAACAGCTTAAATCACGTCCTCGGCTCTAAGTAGCCTCTGGGAAGGGGGAAAACAGGAGAAGTTCCTTGACTTCTCCCGAGGAGGGCCCCAGTGCTGCGAGTCCCCGCTGACCTGGAGGCAGCGCCGCTTCCCGGCGCCCCATCCCAAGGACCAGGAGCCGGAGCCGCGGCTCCGTGCACAGGCAGGAAGCGAAGCTGGCGCTGTGGCTCGGGCACCGCGTGGAAGGGCCCACAACCACGGGCAGATACCAGCTCCGTGCTACTAGGGTTCAGCTGGGACCTTCACAGGCTGGGACCTGGGTTTAAGCACCACGCAGTTTGTCCCCCCCAGAAGAAAGATCCCTTTCCGTTACTAGCGGGCACCTTTCCCACAGGTCTCGGATCCCCCACACAAGGCAGGGAGAAGCCATGTGCTCCCTGATGCTCCTCTGCCTCCTGTCAAAGGCGTGAGCACCTAGAGAGCAGGTTTGAGGGCCCCACCACAGCCCTGGAGACTCAGCTAAGGAGAGGGCAACTTGTCCCCAGCTCCTCCTGCCTCAGCGAGGCCGCGGGGCTCCGCGGGGCTGCCAGAGGCCTCAGGGCTCCTCAGGGCCCTCCAGAGGCCTCGGGGCTCCTCAGGGCCCTCCAGAGGCCTCGGGGCATTTCACACGGCAATGGTGAGTGCGGGCTCCAGCAAACTGGGAAGCTGCTGTACGTTCAAACACTCCCGTTATTAAAGTAGCTCCAGGGGACATCCTTGCCAAAGACATCTTCTGAAAAGAGCTATTAGCTCTCTCCAAATCACTATTTTATACATACACAGTTCACACACACGCAGCCCTGCATTTTTCTCAGCTGTGCAAATTAGACTTTATTAAGCTAACCTAAATGTACTCTCCTCAAGTACAATGAGCTAATGGTGCCCTGAAAGCATAAACAGATTTTTCACCAGCACAGGGGGAGCATAACTGTACCGTTATGTTTATGTGTGCGAGAGCTCCACACTGAAAGGAGTGCTCAGAACTGGCTCGCGGGCAACTTCCGTGATCGAGACATGTAAAACTGGTCTTCAGAACAAGATGAAGTAATTGTCATGGTTACTAAAAGCTAAATCAATGCGTGACAAATCTAATACGTGGACACTATGGAGGTATACAATTTTTAATTATAAAACATCAACAAGCCTATTCCCCCTCTTTCTTGAATATGCACTAACAATTTTGCCTCCAATCCGAGCAGTAAGTTCAGTATCCATTAATCAATGTGTCTACAAGCCCATTAGATACTCATTGAAATGCAAATAGGGAGAAACAAGTTATTTAATCTACTATGTAGTAATGAAGCATTCCATCTGAATTTGTTACTTATTGAGGTGTTAAATATGAAAGCTATTTGCACTTAAATGAAATTCTGCCTCCTTTCCCACTGGAAATCTCAAATTCCTGGTTCAATGTATATAATCAGCTTTCAAAAAGGTTAAAGCCAAACTTTAGGAATTTAAACACCTGACAAAGTTTTGCTAGAAGTCTCTTACACGGGTTAGATGCTGAGACAGCCACCATGGTAAGAGAAGCACGAATTCTAGTCCAAGCTCCTGTCCTCAGAGGCTGAGAATAGCAGCACACATGCAGCAAGGCCAGGACTGGATCCCACCACCTCCAGCTCTGCTCCTGGCACAGGGCCCTCCTCTTTCTCCTCAGACAACTGCCAGCATTTTATGTCTGGGAGACAGTGTCTCCTGCTTGATTTTTGATTTGCTTCTTTGATTAACCTCACCTGAAAGAAAAAGATGCAATCTAATACTTCTCATTCCATTTTTTCAAGTATCATTCTATTATGAAAAAGGCTCTTTAAAATTGTTGGGTTTGCGTTTCTACATCTGCAGATGTAGATGTACATCTCTGCTCCATTTAGACATATTTTTTTTCTGCTTAAAAAAAGAATTTCTGGCCTTATGATGCAATTCTGGTCTTTTTGACATTGTGTTTTAACTAAGAAAACAGACAAGCCATTATTTTTTTACTCATATGGAACCTTTATCTCTGATTTAGGCTCAAGGCAGCACGCAGATGCTCCTCTGCATCAAATCATGCCCTTGGTGGCACCTCTACAGTGACAGGGGATTCACGGGGCTTGCGCAGGACGGAGGCTACTGTAGCTCAGGAGAGGGGCACGACGGGCTCAGGGGAGCACTAATTGAAGGAGCACCTTAACGAAGGGCCGGGCTGCCCTGCCCAGCCATAATCTTGGTCTGCAGCAGGTCAGCTCTGCCTTCCTGTCCTTTGTTGCACAGGATTGCTCTTTGAGCAATGAGCTTTCTAATCATCGGCCCCTCCTCAACTTTTCCTTCCTTTCCCTACTCAAAGGCAAAATCACATTTGCTTGTGCGTTTGCTGAATGCTGGCAGATGGCTAGGAAGATGGAGCACGCAGCTTTCGGATGTCTGTGTCACAGCTGAGCAGAGCCAAAAATAATAAAAATAAACAGCAATTAAAAAGACAAGTCCTCCATAACTGTACCAAGTGTTTACAAGCCTAGTTACAAAACAAGGACAGAGATGCAGGCTGAGGCTACGCTGCTCCGAACAGCAGCAGCAAGAGGCCAGCTCAGTTGGCACTGTTTAGCAAACTGTATGAACTATCCAGCTCTCTCAAGTCTCTTTTAAGTCAATACAACCAGGGAATTATATCATCACATAGGAAGCATTCAGCACACTGCAGGATAATATTCAAACTACTATGACTTGTATTTCCTGCCTGTAAAATTAATTCAGAATATGCAGGAAAGTTCAGCAACAGAATTTTATTTATGAATTTCATTTATGAAATCTTATGCTCTCTAAGTATCTCCTAACCACTCTGAAATTATTACAAACAAGCTTTCAATAACTAGTAAGAAATTTGCTTAAAGCATATCGCCAGGAAATCAGTATATCTACTTCAGTACCTCAGCTGAGGACTGCAAGTGACTGTTCAAACGAACGAGAACTGATGTAGAACAAAAATGTTTATGGCAGAATATATTTCACATAATGGCACATTCTGGCAACAACAAGTGCGTTATTACTTCAGGAAAAGCTCGGTGAAGCAGGAGTCGCTCCCATGTGGCAGAGCGAGGACTATTATGTTACATGGTTTTACTGGAGATAATTCCTTAGCAAACCAATCAGACCACATAATAACAGCAGTCTAACACCAGCTACAGGCCCGCGGAGACCAGCTTGTGTGTGGCCCTGATTTCATGGGCTTCTTTACAACAGATGTGTTGGATGAGGGTAGTGTTACTTCATGTATTAACTCGTGTGTTCCTTAAACTAATACTGCTCTTTGAGCTAAGTCCTAGCTCTACTCTTAGAGACGGTCTGGGCCTTCTGCAAGCAGATGATAAAGCTCAACTCATCCACCTTCATACAGGCAATTACAATTCCTTGGTTTCTAAACTTTTCTAGCAGTATTGATAATCTCTTAAAGACCTATCAGCAATATATTTTCAAGTCAAGCTTAAAAATATCCAGCTACAAAAAAATAAAATCATAGATAAATCTTGTGAAACAAACAAACAAAAGTCCCAAAGAGCAACATTTTAAAGGTCTGTTCATTTCCCTGTTTGCTCTGCAATGACCTTACACGCCAGAAACTGCATTTTCATAGAACAATAAACTAAAGCAAAACCCTGAAACTCTCCTCTCTGATGCACGCTGAAAAAAAAAGCACAGTACTTGAAACCATTTCAGGATTAAACAGGAAACAATCAGCTTGATGCCAAAGGAAGGACCTCGCCCTGTAGCTATTTATTTATAAAACTCAGAATTGATGGAAAGCTATTTCCTAAATCTGTTCCACAGTAAACTTATTGCTCCATGCAAAACAGGAAGGGTGAAGTTTATCCACAGAAGACTCTGTCTACGTTAATTCTCTTGCTATAATTTTTTAATAACCTTCAGTTAGCATGTCCACTGATCCTAAATAAAAGCAATATTCATTTAAGCTTCACCATAATGGGCTATGTATTAATGGCAATAACTACAAACAAATGTTTTTATATGAGAGTATGGCAGTTTAAAATCCACACATATACACTGTGTTGTTGTCAAGAACAGCAACTGTCCATGAGGTTTTTTTTCATTAAGAAGTGTCTTGTGATTATTTAATTTTTCCCCTCCACCAAATTCTTGATGCTTTCAACTTGAACAAACATGCTCAGCTATCAATGCTCTCAGTTGGGGCACCCTGCATCGAGGGGGCTTATTTTTGTTGACGGGCAAGAGAGAATTTTATCCTAAGAGTGCCAATCATTTTTTTTTCCACAACATCAGTGAGCAGCAAGAGAGGAAAATAATCTTCATTTTCTAGTTAAAGACCAGCTCTCGTAAGTCTCCTAATAGCTGAAAATGTGTTGTTACTATTTAATCAAAGTTAGCAAACTTATGCTTTTAAGAAGCAGCCCTTTAATGAGGACAGCTTCTCACTATCAGTGTGCCTGAACAGCAGCTTCCTCACTCGCTTTTTAAAGCTGGGCTGACAGAGAGCTAAGGCAGGTTTTGATATGCATGCCAAAGTCTATTTTTTTTTTAATCCCCCATCACACATGTAGTGTAAGGCAAACACTACGCACAATACATACTGTATGCAATGAACTACCACTTCTTTTTAATGGGAAAGAAAAAGCAACAGCTGCAAGAAAAACAATTACTTAGATTACCAACATTTTATTACACAGTTTATGTTAAACCTCAAGGTTTCTGAAAGTTTAGAATTACTTCGCACATTATATTAGCCTCACAAATCAGTTTTATTAGTGCCTTAATTATTAGTGCCTTTTTGCGTGTTCTAGTCACAGCCCTGTCTCTAGCCTCCAAAAAGTGACTCTCACTGTTTACCTAACTACTCATTTCCAATATAACATTTAATAAAGCAAAATGTGAAACCAAGACCATGATTTTGACGGCTCCTCCGGTAAGGTTTCCCCTGCTTGTGCATGGATATCCTTTTCCACGTGCAGCTGTGCCTGCCCAAGAGCCTATCCCCCCTTGCCACCTGCCACCATCAGAAGCCACCGCCCCATCCTAGCCGTGCCCCAGCACCATGCAGCACTGCTCTGCAGTGATTTATTCCCCCCCATTGATTGATTTCCCCCCAGATCAGCCCCATTTGGTTATATGCTAAGAGATGAGCTTGGCCATAGGGCGGAATTCCCTGCGATGGGGGGAGAGCTGGTGCAGGTACCACCCGGAGCAGCCAGTTCCCTGCAGCCTCCCTAGGGGGTTTGGGCCCATTCGGGACCAGGCAAGGTGCTGCTCCCTCAGCAAGGCAGCGGGGACCTGCACAGCACAGCAGGCACCTTCCCTCACACAGGACACCTCCCAAGCAGCACAATCCCACCTGCTGTCTCCCATAACGGCCTTGGGAGGACCACAGGAATGGCATGATCAAGCATCTTTTCTCCCTGCAAATATATTCCTTCCTTTGGTAGTTTTATTATTGCATTCAACACCCAAACTATTTCTCTTTCTGCAATGATTCCCACAATTTTATTTATCTCCACTTCAATTCACAAGGGTAAATCCTGTCTATCCACAAGCAGTAAAATAAAAAGCATGCCTCTACAGAAAAAGCCACAAGGAGAAAAGATTCAGTCTCTTATGGTTAGTAAATCATATATCTTAGGTCAGTAGTTACCGAATTGTGGTTAAAGGCAACGTAAGTAGGAGCTCTGCTTTTCCTCAGCAGATACACCATTAACTGTGTCCACACGACTTCCAATTAGGAGAAATTATAGTTCATAAGAAGTAATGAGGAATGACAGTTATTAGCTGGTCGAAAAAAGCCTGGGAATCATTTATCTTTTCATTATGAAATACTCTTCCACATGAAAAACTCTGGGGTTTTTTTTATTATTTTAAAAGATCTCCCGAGCCTTAGACTATTGCCTCTCTATTTCCTTGTTTATTAATGAGACAGTTAAGCAGCGCTGCAGCCCCTCAGCACCAGCACTGCTCCCCGTCACGCTCATTACAGGAGTGTCTGCCCCGCTCCGTCCAGCGCCCCCGAACATTTTCCAGACGTTGTCTCGCGGGGTGAACGGACAGAGGACAGATCCGGGGTGAAGCTGGCGAGATATGTGAGCAGAGCCACGACTTTTTGAAGTGTTCACTTGTCTTCAGGTCCTGGCAGGCAGTGCACAGCTTTGATTCTCTCAGAGCCTGCTTTCAGTCAGTCCTGATGGAAAGTATTACGACCTGTGTAAGAAGCCTGCATCATCAAACAAGGCTTCTAACGTTTGCCCAGCTTTAGATCTCCGCTCCTCGGGTAGCTAAGAGCAGCGCCCTGCGATGTCTGAGGCCAGTAAACGCTTGAAAATGCAGGATGCAACAAATTCACTATAGCAACAAATAACTGAGATATTTCTGCTATCCAAGAGACAAGATTTGCACAAGAGAGTGCAATACTAGAGCTCTAGACCTTAATGTTCTTGGATTTATTTCCTGGAATATCTTATTTACCCTTACTGTAAAATAAAGGGGCTGTTAATGGCACAAATAGCCTTTCTATTTTTATTTTATTTATTTATTTTTAATTTGTAATGATGGTAAAGCATCTAGTAAACTAGCATATTAGTCAATAAGAAGGGATTAAAGTAAATTAATCTGCTGGCCAGCAACTCAGGCAACTTCCTGCAAGCCACAGAGATTCGCTGAGTGTCACGAGCAGCTTGCTGCACTGGGTCACTTTGGGGATGCAGCGAGTTCTGTCCCGGGTCAATATCCCAGCGTGCAGAGCCTGAGCAAGCCACGCAGAGAAGCCAAGCTGTGACTTTGATCCCTACCTCACTAACACTCTATAAAATTCCCAAGTATCACCAACAGCTTGATGATTAAGAAGACAACCTCAAGACTCAAGAAAACTGTTAACATTGGCAAACTTAACTTACTTTGTCACATTGACCTTACCTTTAGATAAAACGGTTAGGATACTCTAGCAAAATCCACCTTGGGGCAGACACCAAGCCAAAACAATTCAGGCCATACAGTTAAAATCCAGGGAAAGAATAAGCAGCTGTAAGAAAGGTGGGGTTTAACGAGAAGTATTAATAGTACCAGCTCCTTCTGTAATAGAATTAACTTATTCTAAACAATACTTCGATACTTCTAATAGTTATGTAATATTTTATGGTTATGTAATATTTTATGGTATATCTTTCTTCACTGCAAAGATAATATTTACCAAAGCTATAGGAATTCTTGATAATTGTTTCACATTTTCCTGCCAGCCGAATAATCCCTTACAGTCACTAGACATTTGCTTAAAATTTAAGGTAAAATGGTCTGAAAATACATCTATTCTACTTTTGATTGATTTATATACTTTTCTTTTGCTTTTTTATAATCACAATACTTTTACATATTTATGGTCCTCAACAGCAGGATTGGGGGGCAGGAATTTTGGATTATTCATTGCCTTAGTACAGAGGCAATACAACAGAAGATAAAGAACCAGATAATGAAATTGGAAACCATGAAGCTACGTATGAAAGCACTTATTGAATGGACTGTACTGCTACAATATAAATAAACGTCTTCTAAAGCTATATATCTAAACAGAGTAAGAGTTCTTACTGATAAAGTCTACTGATGCTGGAGTGATACAGCGTGTTTTGGATAAGAACAGCATGGAAAGAGTGCAATGAAGTTGCTTTTGATAAGCAGAACTAAACAGTTTACTGCCCAAGATAAAAATAGGTTGCAAAGGTCAAACACTTTAATGCAATAGCCAAAAGAAACAGGACCGAGCCATTTACCTTTTAACCTTACTTCACACAAGATTACCATGTGCTTTCAAAGATACAGAATAGGCAGGCGTTATTTGCACAAACACATCCTGAAAAATAAGGCATTCCTCACTTTGTGCAGCTTTCCAGAACTCTTTTTTTTAACATAAAATAATTTATGCTAATCAAGATCTGGCTGAACTGCTGAACTGCACTGCCTGGAAACAGAATGAAATGAGGGGAAAGAAAATGTAGTGGTTTAGAACAGACCAAGTTAAACTCAGCAAAGTTGAGCACAATGAATATGAATGACACTTTCCCACTTCATTCAGAAATTCCAGGGAGCTCTTTGGTTTTTAAAATCAAATAAGGTTATAAACATTGCAGACTTTCTATATTCAAACTATATGGTATACCAATCTATATTCAAGCCATATACCAATACCAGGTGGTATTTCAAGGCTTACTATCCACAAAGGGTTGTTTTGCATGCTGCCCAAAGGACACTTTACTCAAACGTAACAGAGAAATTAATGGAAAATTAATTAAAGAGGAAATGTAATAGAGACTGTATGGAAGAATAATAGGAATTGTTTCATTAAACAAACAAACGAACAAACAACCACCACCAAAACACACTCTGCCTTTTGTAGGTTAGGTCAGTAACTTACTCTAACTTACAGTAACTTACCTGCTGTTGCTTCCCATTCCTTCAAAGCCCTGAAACCAGGGCTCACAACTATTAACTAGCTTTAATATGACCCACACTGACTTGCCTCACAGAATCACAGAATCACAGAATGGTTGAGGTTGGAAGGGACCTCTGGAGATCGTCCAGTCCAACCCGCCCTGCTCCAGCAGGGACACCCAGAGCACGGGGCACAGGGCGGCATCCAGGTGGGTTTGGAAGACCTCCAGAGAAGGAGCCTCCACAGCCTCCCTGGGCAGCCTGTGCCAGGGCTCTGTCACCCTCACAGGGAAGAAGTTCCCCCTCACCTGGAGCTGGAACTGCCTGTGTTGCAGTTTGCACCCATTACCCCTTGTCTGTCAGTGGCCATCCCTGAGAAGAGTTTGGCCCCTTCCTCCCTACACTCCCCCTTCATGAACACGTTAATCAGACCCCCTCTCATCTTCCCTCTTTTTCACATTAACCTGATCTTTGTTCTCCTTAGCTCTTAGGCTCCACAGATGGCTAACACATACCTAAGGAAAGGCTACAGACACTGCTACCATCACTCCTATTTTACCCAAGTCTTACCTCGATTCCAAGCCCGCACTCAAACTCATTTTATAGCCTAAATTCCTGAAAAAACAGAAATTTATTGAAAAATATTTCATGCCAACTAAATTACTTAAATGTGTTGGTACTACCTAGTTATTAAAAAATAGGAGCAATTTAGGAATTCATATTTCATGCATTGCTATCAAAGACTAAAGCAAAGCCACCTGGTATGTTTTATAACTAAATGAATGTGTTATTTAAGGAACAGGAACAAGCACTGCCCACTGTACACATGTGTGCACGGCTCTTTCTGAACTTGCATTTAACACGTGGAGAGCAGCTTTAAAGGACACAGTAAAAAGCTATTCGCCTTTTAAAAAGATTAAAAGCTACCCATGCATCCTGAGCAACCCCTACTGAACTGAATCACAAAAAACATCAGTGAAAACTTGTAACCTTACCCACACAGAACCTTACCTGACACAGGATACTTGGAGCACTGAGAGCCAGTTAACCTGCTGCGACCTTGCCCCTTTTAAAACCTCACTTGATCCACAACAGATGTCAACAAGCCCATCGCTTCATCCCCCAGACCTCTGCATGTCTTAATATACCTCTTCAGCTGATAGATTTCTCAAGAATAGTCACAGCTTACAGGAACACTTGGTCAAAGAGCCACAAGCTGAACAAAGCTGAAGCCTCTCTCAAGGTTTCTCAGAGAAACAGGTATGAGCCGTGTTCCTGTGAAGAAGCTGGACTTTCAGAAATATCCGAGATCACTTCTAATAAATGGGCTAGAAGTGATCAAGCCCTGTTCTCCCCAAAGGAGGCAGGATCATTTTCATGAGAAATACGAAGATTATAAAAAATGAACAGATTGTCCTACACAGAAAAACGGGAGAACTGAGAGCGGGCTGGAAACCAGATGTTGCTCTCTTGGAAGTCTCCTACGCACAGCGCAGGTCTAAGACAAAGAGGATTTTTTCGCTGACCTGTCAAAATTACATACCTACACACACAAATTATGTCTCCACGAATGAAAATGTATGTGAATCAGTTTACATACTGCAAAGGGGGGACTGTGCTTGCAGTGGACACACTGATTCAGAATCCTTTCCCTAGCTGCTTACCCAAACAAGAATATCCATCTACACAGATTAAAAGGCTCTAGAGTCAACTTACTCTAATAAGTTTCCCCTGGTATCAAAAAAGCCACTCTGTAAAAAACAAACAAAAAAAGAGTCCCCATAGGAACAGTGTTAAAACAGGTTTTCCCTGATGACTTTTTTCTCAGGTCATGAAAGTCAATATGATCAATGTGACACTTGAAACTGCAGATCCCCTTCCCTCCATCTATTCTCCAAATCGTGGCTGATAAACGAGGTAGAAAATTCACACACAGACCAAGAGTGCATTTGTTTAAACTCATTTTAAAAAATCTGCCTTATCAAATCAAGCATAAATTAGTATACCACATATAATCACATGTGGATGAGTATGTTAATGACTCAAAGCTTTTTGTTTGTGTGTAAAATGCACAACCATTTTCCTGTGTATTTACTAGTGTACAGATGATAACTGTCACCTCTGGAATGCAGATGCAATTCTCAATCCATACGGAGCTGGTGAGAATAGTAAGTCCAATAACTTTGTGGCGTGTATGAGGAAACATTTTGCTGTGTTATTAAAAGCACATACCATTTAAAAGTGCCTAAGGAAAATGATAGCCTAAACCAAGCGAAGGGTGAGTCAAAGAGCTCTGCAAAGCTCAGAGTTAAACAGTCAGGGGCCCTAGAGCCTTTTAGAATCTCAGGGACAGAGAGAAACAGGATGCAGAATCCCAGAGAGTTTATCTTTGCTTCTGATTTCAGACTCCCGACCACAGGGCCTGGTCCTTATGGGGGCTTCAACCACCCTGATCACTGCTGGGATAACCACAGAGCCAGGAACAGACAGGCCAGGAGGTTCCTGCAGAACACTGCAGGTAACTGCTTGATGCAGGTGGTTGAGGAACCAACAAGGGGAGGTGCTGCTAGACCTGATACTAACAAACAGAGATGGTCTAGTGGGAAATGTGAGGGTTGGGGGCAGTCTGGGCTGCAGTGACCACGAGATGTTGGAATTCACGATCCTGCGTGGAGGAAGCTGGGCGAGAAGTAGGATTGCTGCCCTGGACTTCAAGAGAGCCAACTTTGACCTCTTCAGGGAGCTCCTTGGAGCAGTCCCCTGGGCCAGGGCCCTAGAAGGAAAGGAGATCCAGGAGAGCTGGCTAATATTCAAGCACCATGTTCTCCAGGCTCAGGGTCAGTGCATTCCCACAAGAAAGAAGCTGAGTAAGGGGGACAGGAGACCTGCATGGATGGGCAAGGAGCTCCTGGGCAAAGTTAATGAGAAAAACAGAGTATACAGCATGTGGAAGAAGGGCCAGGCCACATGGGAAGAATATGGGCACATTGTCAGAGAATGCAGGGATGCAAAGAGGAAGGCCAAGGCCCGTCTGCGAACAGTGTTAGCGAGGGATGTCAAGGGAGGCTGTGGAGTCTCCTTCCCTGGAGATCTTCCAACCCCCTTGGATGCCGCCCTGTGCCCCGTGCTCTGGGTGTCCCTGCTGGAGCAGGGGGTTGGACTGGACGATCTCCAGAGGGCCCTTCCAACCTCAACCATTCTGTGATTCTGTGATTTCAGAGAAAATATCATTCATTGCAGAAAACATTTTACAATATCATCGTAGCAAGAGAAAAAAGGAAACTGAACAGTGAGCCCCAATTACACCCAATGCTAAGTTTCTGAAAACAAACAAATAAACTATCCATGAGAAGTATTGAAAAATTAATCCAGGCATACTTGCATTGTATCTGGATGCCTGAGTAATCAGATTTAGTTTTGTCTGAAACTTCCAGCTACGTTAAGAAATTACTTCTATTGTTTTGATATTTAATTGATGACAAACACAGTAAATTAAACAAAACCAGACAGAGACCAGAGGAGAAGGGGCAGCGACTGACGTGTTTGACAAATCCTTCCGTAAGCGGTTTCAGGCACGGGGTGCCGCAACGCTGCCCTTCCCGACTTCTGACTGTAGCCGCCTGTAGGCTGCTACAGACAGGCCGCCTCTGACTGCAGCTGCCTGCAGCACCCCGGGGTGCACGGAGGTGAGGACACCCTGCTGGCAGCGCCTCCCCTCTTGTTGCCGGCACCAGAAATAGAAATGGGTTTTCCTGCGCGATCGAGTGTCTCCACCCTCGAGCCAGGGAGCAACTGCTCTGCACTTGCCCATGGCCTTCAGAGCTTCTCCCGTGCAATTAATTCCCATCTCCACCCTGATTCCTCTTGTTCCCCTGTTCTCTCCTTTCCCCACCCTCTTGGCTGCAGTCCCTGATCTTGGCACGAATCTTTTGTCAACTCCACGTCCAGTTCCGCCCTCCTTCAGTTCTTCCCACACTCTCGGTTCCCAACCCTCGTGTCACCACAAGTCCTTCTCTCCAGACCCCTTTCACCCTCCAACTCAGAGGTCACATCTTGTCCCAACAAGACTTGGCTCCGCTCCTCCGGAAACTCTCACCTCCTTTCACCCCTGCACTCCTGATCCTCACTCACATCCAGTCCTCTCTCCATCTGCCCCTTGCTGCCAAGAGTACTCCACTATCCATAGAAAAGCAACTTAGATGGAAAGATGCCTTACTTGACATGGGTTCCCACATGGGTTCAGCTTTGGCCCCAGGAGCTGCTCCTGACCAGGGCACTTCCCTGTAATTGCAGGGAACTTCCAGGGCATCATCATATTAACTCACAGGCAATAAATAAACAAAACATTCCCAAAAATGTAGACTCAGAACATATATGTTTGTGTTTGCATGAAAAGTGAATGTTTATTTAACAAAACCAAGCTGGCCCACAACCAAAGACACTGCTGTTTTGGCCATTCTTTCCTGCCATCCACACAAGAACTTCAGGGGCTCGTACAGGTGGGTACCAGCAAAGTTCACAATAACCAAGCGCTGCTCCCCAGAAAAAGCAACATGCAGCACCCAGGACAGGACAGGGCAAGAAAGCAATTTTTTTAAACTAAAACTGCCAGACTCCAGTTTTTGAACTAAAACTGCAGCTGAGTTCTGCAAGGCTACAAGCTCTTCCACCAGCAGCAGCCCTTGCTTACGGGGCTTCTCTGGTGTCTCCGAGATGCAGATGGTGTCTCAGATGCAATCGCTATCGTCCCTCTCCCCTGAAACTCCCACAGTTTCTTCTGTTGCCTCTTTTCATAAAACTTGTAGGAACTAATCAGCTTGATTTATGCCCAAGTGTCATTTAGTTGAAACCTGACCATAGATCCCAAAGATAGGGCAGCACAGGTACCCTGTGATTGCATAAGCTACTTTCTCCAGGAAGCCAAGATAAACATGAAATAAAAACGGGCAGTTTTCCAAATGTGGATGATCCCTGAAAAGCTTGTGTCAGCACAGCCTAATTTATTCTGATACTGGGTTTAAAATGCTTACGTGGAGATTTTTTATTTAGGTAGCGTATGACCAAAAGAGTGTATAAAGTTATCTGCAATACTAAGGCTTGTGGAGAATAATTATGGTCAAGTATATATGTATAATAAAAGTGTTGGGGTGAAAATTTAAGCTCTTTGAGGGAAGGAAAGAGTGAAGAATGTGAGCATGTCAATTAAACTATGGAGAAACAGCATCGCACAAATCTAATAAGGGTTATTAGTGTCACTCAGAGCAATACTCAAAGTTTAGTTTAGAAAATGAAGGCAAACCAGCTCTTTGAGAGCATGAGAAGCTCAAGGAATGTTAACACAGCCCATTTCTCAATATTCAATTGTTACAGTTTTACAAATCAAATGCTCTCTCTTAACCTTTCAAATCATGAAGTAACCAGAGCAAATGGGCAGGCTGCAAAGGCAAACCCTTCGTTCTGCAGGGAAGCTGGCCCTCCTTTGTCTGCCACCTTTTGTACCATTGAAAGGGGACCATTAAAGACAGTGAGGTCCTCATCAGTGTGTGTGTCCAGACCAGTACTGAGGATGGAAAGTCACCTTAGCAGCGTGAATAGGAGCCCAGCAAAAGAGAAATGTGATTCCTAGGGGTTGGTGATAAATGGTGTTACCTAGTGGTCATTTACACTCCCAGATGAAAAGCTAAGGTTTTTGTAATTTTACAAATGAAACACATGCATAAGCTACCTCTGCAGCAAAACATTTAAGCAAGTAAGTTCCTAACTCTGAACCGCTTCACAATTAACTTCTTAACAAAAAAATCCAATACCAGTATAGAAAGAGTGTACATTACAAGGCATAAAAGCAAACAGAAATTTTAAACCAAGTGATAAATACACTTTCTATCTCAATACACTATCACAAAGCTGTCTTTGGTCAAAAATGGCCCCTTATTTGAACGGGATTGCTAGCGATGCATTCAACTCATCAGATTTAAAGGATTAAACTACAAGCACCAGCAAGGCTGTCTTCTGAAACCCAAACTTGTACCACACTGGGGTGAGCGCAGCAGTTTTTCATCTACCACTTCCAGGGGTATTTCCATGTTCCCTCTGCTACCACCTCCCCATCATCACACGGGATTTTGCGAAACAGCCTCCACTGTTCTCCATGTGCCTGATCCACACTCACCTCAAGCCCTGCTTGGGTCCCTATTTCACCTCTAACAGAAGATCAACATGAACTCCATGGAGAATATTCACAGATCTGGTGTGAAATTAGTGTCATGGTGGGTGAAAAACAGTAGTTGTTTGGGCTGGGGCTGATTTGGAGACAATTCAAATTTCTGGATCTAATTATCAGACACACGGGACTGGTTCCAAGTTTTCTTGTTCTGCTTAGTCCAGAAAGCAACAGGTTTTCTTCTCTTTCCACCTATTCAGCAATGCTGAAATAGCCTTAAAATTTCAAAAGATGCCACGTTTAAGAGAGAGCAGCTGTAAGAAACAGAAATGCTAAGAAGTTAGAATTGTTAGAGGCAATTTGGTCTTCTGTGCTTGAAACAGCTGAATGATAAATCCAGTGGCAAAAGCAAAACCCCCATTCACGTCCATCGTGGCCCTCAGCAAAGCCAGGATGAGCAGGAGACAAGCCTGGGCAAGCAGGAGAGGAGGCTGTACCTTTATCCTCTCAGTTTGACTAAAGTTACTTAAAAAAAAATAAAATCCAAAACAATAACCCCACAGAAACTACTTCTTCTGTTAGGACTTAAACTGTTTCCCATTTTTGTTTTTATCCTTTATTTTTCTTGGGAGCTTCTCCAGTGTCAGTTTTGTTTATCCTTCCAAGCACCTTAACTTCTGATTTTTTTTCCAGTAGGCAATTTCTCATAATTAGTTCCTAATTATATTTCAAAGCCCACACATTTTTCCGACAGGTGCCTCTCTTCCTAATGCCTTTTCCAATCTTGTCTATAGTCATCACCTCTTGAAACCTTCTTCTTCTTCCTAGCCCACTCAGGGCTATAATTTCTAAATTATAATTGCTGGTTTCTTGCTATAGAATAAGACACAATGAAACAAGCATTGCTAGAAATACACTGGAAAAAAAGGAAAATATGGTCAAATCCTTACTTTATCTTGCCTGAAGCAGTGTTCTCTTTCAAACTTTCAAACACTTGGGCACTGAGGAGAATAGGTACAAATCTTTTTCACATTTTCGTCCATTCTAAGTTCAGTAATTTTGCCACATACCCAATTACTACCACTCCCCCATTTAAGCCTCCCATCCAGGGGTTTACTGGCAAGGTCTAATTTTCATAAACCATCAATCCCTTTGTTTAATATCTTGGAATCTGCAGGGCTGTTTAAGCACTTAAATCAAGCATCACTATACCAAAAATCACATCAGTGACCAGTTCGGTCAACTGGTAGGATCTCCAGCATTCACCGCCTTCAAAATAATACTGCTTAGACAAAAAACTGCTTCGCTAAAAGGGTAATACAAAATTAACTTTCTATCATTACTTGAGTGGGAAAGATTTTGTTTGACTGTTTAAGGTGAAGTCCATCTAATTTATTTGACACATTCTCAGAATGAAAACTCACGGCTGTCACTATGTCCTTGCACACAACGGGGTGTGGGTTCCTGTAAAAAGTCTCGCTCTGAGATTTACATTTTAAATAACAACCATCACTTTTTCTTTTTTAATCATCTTTGCAATGAAAAAAGCTGCTGGCAAGAAACTGAAATGTGGTAATTCATTTCTTTATTAAACTATACCTTTAGGTACTGAAGTAAATTGAGTTGCACTGACTTTGCATAAGCAGCAGTTTGGAATTACAAAATGGATTACATGGATTCCAAAGAAATCCCCAAGGTTCAGAGAAAGGGAAGCAAATGCAGCTACACAACTGCACTGTGGAGGGCTGCAGCTTCCCAATCACTGCATCTCCATCCCAAGAAAAGGAAAGGGGCTACAGCTTCCACACACCAAAGCAAATAAGCATGATGACACTTATTAAGAATCCCTTATATTTTAAAAGAAGTTAATAAAAAAAGATGACTATGTCAAAACTAACATGAAAGAAAAAGGTGCCTAAAAATGCGTTAAAAATAAGACATGGTTTATGCAGTTTATAAGGAAGGAAGTACTAATATAAGATTAACTAACAAACCACAAAAGGATGAAACAAGACTACAGGCAGATGATATAATTCAACAAGGGAATAATCATACTTTTTTCCTGAGAAGCCTAGGGCAAGATACCAGGAACTGAGACAAAGCTTTTCTTGGTTAGGAGAAAAGTAAACTAATGTACTTAATCTCTTACAGTTAAGCAAGGTAAACAAGCTCCTATGATACAACCAAATTAGATCATCATTAAAGCTTTGCTACTGTAGATTAAAAATGCAAGACCTGAAGTGCCACAGAAAATCCAAGGAAAGCAGAATTCACCGCTTCCCAATCTTCTCCTCTCATCTGGCCTAATACTCTCGTCTGGGCTATTCCCATCAGATACAGAGCTGTCTGACCTCATCCAGAACCAGAAATAACCTTCAACGTGCTCTCCAGCTACTGCTGCAGGTCCTTTCAACTCACTCACCTCTTAATTCATATTTTCATTAGCTTATTTCTTCCTAGTCTAGATAATTTTGACTGAAAGGAACCACAGCACATGCAGACTCCTGTTGGTGAGATTTATTTCCTTATTTTACTATTAACTGTCAAAATGTAATTATATATGTAACTTACCAAGGTTTACCAGTAGCTTATTCTTGACCAAGATCTGGAAGACACCTCCATTTTCACCTTCACCTCAGACGATGATAATGTCAACTATAACAGGTTTGTGGAATCCTTTTCCTCAGCCCTCATCCCTCTGATCATTCAGGGATTTATCTTTCCCAGGGATGGGTCTCTCTTCTCCAGTGTCTGACAGACACTCGGTACTTCCATCCTGTTTGCCACCTTCATTTCCACTCCCCGTGCAATCTCTCGAGTCCACATTTACTCATCAACAGCACAAACTGTGGATAATGGCCTTTCCTCTCAGACCAGGTAACATTAAAAACAGAAATCCCAGATTAAAGATATTTAACATCTGGGTGGCTGAAAAATATTGTATTTAATACCCTATATTTTCAGCTGTTGTCAACAGCTTCATTTCTCCCAAGGCGAGATGAAGTAAATACCACAGAAGTAGCAACCTCTTGTTGTAGGTTTTACAGAAACAGAAAAGAGAGTCTAAAGAAAATATCTAAGGACACTATCCTATAAGCACTAGCTTTTAAATGGCTGTTCGGGGCACGCATTTCCAGGACTGGGCCTGACAGAAGAAGGCAGATGAGGAACGAGTGCTGTCCATGCACGCTCAGACACGGTGACCACTGACACATCCTGACCCACTGGCTTTGCTCCGAGCGTAGCCAGGGACAGGGGGTGAGAGGAAACCCTGCACATTGCAGAAAGTGCCACCATTTTATCACAACAGAAACCCCAGGGCACTGCCTTCCTGGTGTGCTATTAAAAACAGGGCTTTCTTAAGCAAGGATTAGCAATGAGGAGCTTCACTCTGGACCATCAGCCTCTTTGTTCTGGCAGGACAGCATCTCAGCGATCAGAGTCCCATTAGAAAGTGTTCAGGGCACATACTGGCAATTCAGCTATGGCCACATGAATCTCACGAGAACAAGGCATAATTCTAATTCTTCTGAAACATTTTTCTCCTCATTTAGCTGCTAAAACTTTGCTGGTTTACTCACTTAACTATAACTTTGGGGCCAGAGTTCCCAGTAAGTGGCCTGAAACTGTGGAGGAATCGCACAGTGGATCTGAGACGAGAAGATGGACAGTCTCTTGACCCAGCCACACATCCTTGGACCTGCTCTCCATGGATCATATCTGTGAACTTTCAAGTGCAAACTATAGAAAGTCTGATTTTCAGCATCTTCCAGTTAAAAAAAAAAAGAAAAAACAAAAAAGTTATTAAACAAGGACAAGTAAATGAGCAATTAATCTAGCTGTTTGCACATTCTGAAATATTATTCTGCTGAACCTTTTAAAATATCATTCCACTGAAAACATCCAGTCAGCAGTAATTAACCAGGCCTAGTGGTAAGCAGTAATACTCAAAACAAACATACAAGAAAAAAGGCCACAAAATGAAAAAAAGGTCCAAAAAAACCCCTATATTTCCTTCTTCAATTCTGGAGCTGTGGGGTAACGGAAGAATGGACATCCGACTGCCAGATCTCATTCAGAAATTGAGACCTTTGATTTATTTTTTCTCCAAAATCAAGGAAAGTACCTGGCTTATTTCAGGAAATTACTCTTTGGAAAATAATAGATTTTCTGAGGTAACTTATGTCACTGAAAGTTGCCCTTCAAGGTTTAGGAAACTGGACACATAAGGATGTGCTCGTCAGCACAGCGTGGCAGACCTGATGTCTAGACAAGATAAGCAGCAGGCTTCTTGGAGCACCCTTCAGGAATGCCTGCTCCTCGGGCCCACGAGGGAAAACAAAGAGATTCCCTTTTGTGCAACACTGACAGCGAATTGCTCCAATTGTGGATATAACACCAGGGACATAATTACCATTAAATCAGAAAGAGAAAAAAAAATGAGCACCTTACATGCTAAAAGCATAAGCTGATCCTTAACTCGATATAAACAAAACCAGCTCCAAAACAATATATTCATATTACATGCTGTTAGATTAAAAGGAAAAGGTGCATGAAACTGGGTAAGAGGGCCAGCAGCACAGTAACATCCATAGCTGCCTTTAGGGTCCAGACCCTACAAGTGGCTGCAGAAAACCCAGTGTTGGAAGGGGATGGCAGCAAGGGCTGGGACCTGCAGCTCATGGTGGGCACAGGAGAGCGCCCAGGGCGGCAGCGACGGGGAGCCAGCGGTGCTGGAAAGAGGGATTATCCGGAGAGCAGGGATGGGAACGGGCACAGTCATGTATTATCTGTGTGTGTGTGTGTATATATATATTATATTAACAATATATGGTCAATGACTAGTAGGAACCATTTAAGATCACGTTACATTTCAAGGCTACATTTGGTGACTGGGTCACTGCAACTTAAGAGAAGGGATGGATAGATCACAATAGAGCCAAAACATGAGCGATAAATACGAGACTGAGATGGAGTTATGGAAGAAACTCACCCATATGAATATTCCATTCAATTAGCTAAGAGCCTCTGTTTGCTTCTTTCTTAAGAGAAATGATATCCTGTTCCACAAGGCCCCCTTCCCCGGTGCCCAGCCTGGCTGGAGCATCCAAATCACACACACCTAAACAAAAGTTACTTTTATATCCTGACAGCTACACAAAGATTGTGAAATACGGTGAATCTTCATGAAGTTTACAAAATAATCATGAAATTTACATTTATATCATAATGTTAAATTTTCTGGAATTAAATACATTGCTGAAGTTGCAATTAATTACTTTTAAACATCTACCTGAAAAAAAAATCTAGGTTCTAGGTCTAACATTAATTTAATTGGTTAGATCAATAATCTCTCTACATAGGTAGATAGACAGGTATAAGGATTTTGACTATTCTTTAGTCAGTTGACTAAAGGTATGGAAAATGTGTTTCAATCTAAAAAATCTTATTTTAGTTTGTGGAAGGTGAGAGCTTCAATATTTAAATCAGCAACAGGAGGAACTGGTTCTATGTCTACGAAACCAAAATCTTTAAATTATTCCTCAGGCTGCTCTGAGATAAGCTCCTAAAAGTTCTCTGTTTTGCAGAGTATAAGCTGAATCTGTTTAGAGATAAGTGCCAGCTCTCCACCAGATAAGAGGAACATCCTTTACGAGATGATCTAACTTTACTGAACCCAAGTGCTCATCAGCCTTGACTTTATAGCCCATTCCTAGGAGTTGGGAGCAGACCTTTCCCAGAACTGAGTTCACCATCCATCTATCAGCACGATGACCACAACTGCTGTTTTCTCAAGATCTGCCCCTATTCTTCAGCACTGGCACTTCGTGGGTTTTAAACAGTCACAAAATTATCTCTTTGGCAGTAGCTGATTCCCTGTACAGCCCTGTACAGGCTGCCAGGCACAACCCACAAGCTACAGTCTGCAAAGCGGAAAACACACAGAATGACACAAAATCATCATTAAAAAGTTGAATCAAAAACAACCAAGCAGGAATCTGCATTAAAGTGTTACGGAAAAGGAACAGTGTCAGAGCACAGCAAAGGGGCCTGCAAGTAATGCAGTAACAGTCACTGGAATTAAGGAGGAAAATGGAGCTCCCAAATGAGCTTCCAAGGACAAGACCAGGGAGCTATTTTTCCTGAAATTAGAAAGCTATGAGGAGGAGAAGTGATAAGTGATCTGATTTCCTTTCAGCCTATCATAGGCACATACTGTCAGCATTTGAAGGCAGAACAAGTTTGAATAAAGTCACCTCTCCCACTCACACAGAAATTTTAAATGCAAGTCTCCAGATTTGGACAAAGTAGTCCTAAAAAAGAAAAAAGGCAGAGCACTTTCCTCCAAAACCTCCATTTCAAAAGGACACAGAAATAAAACACAATCACTTCATTACTGATACATGAAAACCAGTAGGTAACTGTAGATATTTTGCTTAACTTGCAGTCATGATACTAAGGACTAATTGATAGGTTGATAGATGAATAAATTTCCACTAAACTTTCTCAAAGGCTCAAATTTATGAGGAAGAGTATGAGAAATCTCACTTCATACTAAATAAATCTCCAAGTCCTCAAGACGGAACAGAATAGAACATTTTCAAGCACAATAAAATGATACATTAGACAATATCCTACCCTCAGCCAAATATAAAATGTTGCAATCAAAACAAAATCTGTAAGTTCTTATTTTTAAGAGTTCAGCTCCATATTTTAAGTATACAATTTAAGAGCATTACAATGTGAAATTAAATTGATTCAGTCTCACATAAAACCACATTTTAAGTGTATTTCAAGTATTTGTGGTATGGTTGAATCCGAAACAATTATTCAAAGAAATGGTCATTTTTTTGGATGGAAAAAATAGTTATGCCACATACGTTACCATTAATTCTTGCATATGGAAGAATTTCATACTTCTTCAGTGATATATAAGTACTAAATAAGGTAAGGTGCAATCACCATGCTATCTCACGGGATCAAATAACATTAATATTATGCTCCAAGGAGAGCAAAAAAGAAGATATAAGCATATTTCCAAGGAGAGGACACAGTCAGTGCCCCAAAGCCTGCAGGACTCACCTGCTCGATCTCCTTGGTCTTGGCTGCAATCGCCTTTGATCGGCCGACGTGGCCATCCTCAAATAACTCCGGACTATCCATGAGATTCGCTTCCGTTTCCTCTGCTTGTTCAACGTACAGTGGAGCTGAGGAGCCAGCCTTCAAAGAAAAAGATTTTTCACATTTTGGAGAGCAAAATAAAGATCTCAAGATCAGAGAAGAAAATAAAAACAGTAAATATGGTTATTCAATTAGATATAACTTTGCTCATCGAGGCTATTAGTGGAACACTACTGCTACGAGGTAGCAGCTACAGGTAAGGGATTTAGAATCCATAAAGTGACATCATGAAAAAATGGGACTCAGTCTTTAAAAGTGGGAGGAAAATAAGGTCGGACAACCTTTATTTGCTCTTCCTTGCCAAAGGACTCAAATAGGTGATATCTGCAACACCAATGAGCAATAAAGCCAAAATAAGAGTGGGATTAACTTTCTGGGAAAGAATAAAAGGAATTAAAATCACAGATAAATAAAAATGACCAAACTAGAAGGCTGCCAAAAAGAGCTCAGCTCAACATTCAAACCTACAGGCAAAACAACAGAATACAGGTTATATACTGAATTGCAAAAGTAAATGCCACTTAGAGGCTTCCTAATATCGTGAAAGAAATTTCAGGACTACCAACATTATATGAGTTTTCCTTCAAGACAGAAATAAGATTGTGCCCTTGTCTCAGACTATACCAACTCCCACTGCAAGGAGATAGAAAAAGAAAGAATTACTGCAGCATATTCAAATGCAGTATTGTACAACAGTAAAACAGTCAAAAGACTTGAGAAGTGAGGAAGATGCACACAAGTACCTCCTACTATTAAGAAATAAAATTAGGTGAAGCCAATTTGAGAGGCACAACCAGCAGGAAACAAAGTAGGGTGATCTTGAAGACTGGCGTAGCAGACATAAGGAAAGACAGTGAAGTACAAAGGCTGCTAGTCATGAACCAAGAAGACCTTGTGCTAAACGCTCTGAGCTTATCCACTGGAAATGCAGGAAAAGGACAGCCTGGGATTCTGCTTCTGGGAGAGGCCCTAATCACTCTCACCTTGAGCTAATGGAGTCAGACTAAGTAGAAACTACCTAGGTTATAGGATACCAAAGCTGCAGGACAGCACAGGGATGAATTATCTCTGAACAAGAGGTGACTTTTTTCTCTCCATCAACGCCTAACGGTTACATGACTATAATCAAACACAATGATCTCTACAAAGACAGATTGTCCATGGGATTTAAGATCACAAGATATATCTGAGGACACCCAGAAGCAGCACATGCAAGACTTTGGAGAAACTACAGCCATCATCTCAAACCTTCATTTCCAATGAATTCCATCATCTTGAGCTTTCATCTCCATTTGAAGACAAGGATAACTAAAATGCTTGCAGGATTAATACAGACTACTCACAAAACACTCACTGCACAACATTTGCTCTATACCAAATGACAGAGAGAAGTTTCCTTTTAGGGATAAAGGTGTTAGCTAAAAATACCATCTTTACTAAGGACTTGCTACCATCTTCGCCAGAAATCACTGCCCACCAATCTCACCAGTCTGGATGGGTCAACTTTGATGAGTCCACAAGTCAGTGGGGCTCAAAGCCTCAAGACACATTAACACACGTTCATGAGAGAAAGGCAGGGAATTTGTGAAAACTATTTAGAGACATAAGGCAACAAGGGCTCTCACAGAAGCCCCCTCCTCTCTGGAACGGCCCTTGACAACATCTAAGTGATGGAGAACACCTAGACATATACACAGCACAACCCCACTGACCTGTGTCCTCCTACAGTCAGAGATTCAGGTTATTAACTACATGTATTCTTTGCATTGCCACAAGATCCACATCTGAGCCAAAAAGCAAGAGGTTTGGTAATCCCTTACCAATCTAGCTGCATGAACACTTGCCAACTTACTAACTTCAGTAAATCCAATGGGTTAGTTCAGGAAAGTCTATTCAAAATGTTGAAACTCGACCCCTCAGCCCTAACAAATGCTTGCAGAGCCTACTCTACTAGCACATCAGCAGAAGTAATCCTGACAGGATGGCAGCAACAACTACATGACTCCCAGTGCAGCAAAACCAGACAAAGAAACAAAGCAAGCACCTATCTAAGGGCAGCAAACAAAATGAAGACTGATACAGGCTATAACAGAGCAAAGGGTAGACTCCGAGGAGAGATGAGAACAGATGGGTATAAACCGACTGTCCAAAGAATGTTAAGTATTAATGGGAGAATAAATAAATAAATAAATAAATAAATAGTCCTGGAAAAAAATCTAACTAGAGTAGCATAAATAAAAATCTGATTTTTAAGATGGAAGAGGGCTGCTTTCTGGAAAGAATATGTGACACAGCAGGCTGCCCTGGCAGGGAATTGAACCCAAAGAACCAGAGTTTTCCTCCTAGTTTTGTGTTTCAAATGTACCCTCCAACTACCTCAGAAGGCCCTTGCTGCTTTTAGGAAGCTCAGCAGGCAGGAGGCCTTACACCAGTACAAGGGTCCCCTACAGTTATTTTGGTAAATGACCCCCAAAAAAATCACAAAGCAGAAGGCTTCAGTCTCCCTCTCTCTTCCTTTCCATAATCACAGCCCAGAGAGGCAAACGCAGGGGCAAACTGGAGGTCGTGGCTTACTTGGTAGTCGGCAGTTCCCGGGAAGTTGCCTTCATCCGCCTTCTCCGCCTTCTCGGCCGCCCACTTGCTGGCAGCTTCCGCGAGCTCCTTCTCCGTTAGTCTGCTGCCCTTGTCCAAGGCCTGCACGGAACCAGCACCGAGGAGCTTTAACACGGGATGCCCTTACACACGGAAATGCGCCTTGAAAAGCTAGACAGTTAGTCAGATCCCAAAATATTTTAAAAGGAAAACAACACGAAGATATCTTATTTGCTGACTGATTGGTTAAAAAAATTGAAAAAAGGAAAGAATTCAATGAATGGCAATAGGACAGTAAAAACACTACTTGCAGTGTCAATGTTACTAAGTTCACAGGGTAAATGGAACAGAAAAAAAGTCCCACACTTTTACTGAGTTTAAAGAGACTTGGATCAAATGGGAGCTAAGCAGAAGTTGGAAACAGGTGGGACTGAGTTGAAAATTAAATTCAGTTTGCAGGGACAAAAGGCTGGAGCAGTAAACATGCTGTACAGCATGCTGTACAACCTAAGCTAAATGAGGACAGAAAGAACTCTATCCATATTTAGAAAGTAACTACACAAATTTTAAATGATCAGAAACATGTCTATTAAAAATCACTAATTTTTACTTGGAATAAATGCTGATTGTTTATAGAATCAGGTCTGGATTTATGGACTTTTAATCTACCTTTTCAAATGGAAATGGTCACATAAGTAGTATATAAAAATTGACTTCACTTTAAGAATATGATCCAGCTTCTACAAATACATAGTGACAAACATCCACGTACCAAAAACTTTAGGAATAGCTAATTTTATGAATCTCATTTGCAACATGTGGATGCTTTATTTGCACAACTGTATATACAAAAGCATCCACTCAAGAATCAATACAAGTGCAACATCCAGAACTGCAGCACTAAGATCCAAAAAATACACAAAGAAATGCTGCTGCCTGGAAGGCTGCCACAATCCCCAGCCAAAGGCTGGTTTCTAGTTACTTAACCAATCCAGACCCAAAAATCCCGGGCCAGTTACTATCAGCTCATTTGAAACTGGATCAACAGGCAAAGGAGGGAAATACTGTGACGTGCAGTGAGGCTGTTTCATCTTCAGCCCTGCTGTTCTTCCCTCAGGTAAATACACTGTGTACGTCTCTATGCTGTGGCATGGGCATAAGGGCAGAATTTACCTCTGCACCAGCAGGGACAGAGCCCTTGAGGATTCAGCATCACGTCTTTATCCCTCTTCTCTATCATTATTTATTCCAGAATTAGAAATTGCAGAATTAAACAAGTCAGCAAGCAGCACAGTCTAAGAGAAGTCTGACTTGCAGTCAGGGCAGTAATAGGGTTGCTAAGACGAAGGGTGATATAATTCATAACGGGGCACAACGTACCTCACCTTTCCCAGCTACGTAATGATTCCTACCCTCTCCACCAACTACAGCTGCCAAGTTCTCCCCCCGTCCTCCCCACACATTTTTTCCCCCCAAAGGACGCCTCACTTTTACCTTAAGCCTGACTTTTTTGTAGCTGCCAAAAAATCTTGTATTATGGTTCCATTATATACTCCTCCCTTTCCTCAAATGCACCTCAGGCCAATACTAACAAAAAGAAAAGACCAGTATCTTTGTCACTGATAGTCAGCTTTGCATGAGATGAAGATAAATAAAATCTCACATGACTTTAAATATTTCCACAAGCTATGGCTTGTGGAAACTAACCACTCAATTATCTATGGGAATACAGCAAAGAGAATTTGATTTACTTAATCTTATTATATTAAATCTACAGGTCTATGCATTAAAAAAAAAACCCTCTTGACTGCACTTTATGTAACAAAATAATGGTATTTTCACAGGATGGTAGGAAAATTTAAAGAAGGTGAAAACATTTCTCAGAGAAAAATATCTGCATACTTTTCAACTACTGAGGTTTAAAGTACCAAAAAGGCACCTCCGAGAATAATCTTTTTTTTCTTTTTAAATAAAAAAAAAATAATAAAAAATAAACCAGAAAACCCCAAACACCCAAAGCCTGTGGGGAAAAAAAAAAGGTGTTTGCTTTTTTCTTGCTTTTTTCTCCACCCCCTCCTTTCTTATGCATAATATAATAACAGCAAAAACCTGTCAGCTTACTGATATCTTTGCTGGGAAGATTTCCCTGTCTCATACATCTACCTTTTGCTTTAATTATGTTGGATACAGCCTCCAAGGCTTGTAGTCCAGACAGCTATTAAAGAAAAACACAAAAGATTTCATGCAGCAGTTAACTAAACAGATGCTTAAGATCAGATAACACCAACATGTCTTAATTCATATGCATGAATACGTAAAAAAATAATTAAAAGGCACAGATAAAATATATTTGCATACAGTATCTACACTGAAAGGAGATACTGCTGCAGAAGCACAAACCTTAACAACTATTTCAAAGGTAAATTATAACTTAAATGTGATAGTGTTCAGCACTCTAAGCTATAAAGTAAAAGCATCTAGCTCATTTATCAAGTTTAATTAAATTGCAAGAGTCTGACCCTAGAAATGTTTATCAAGTGCCATTGAAAGTTTTGTCGTTGGTATTTCCAGGTGAGAGAAACACTTGCACAGCCTCCCTGGCTGGAGGAGCCCAGCCACCACTCCTGGAGGCCCCACTGATGGATGGGGCAGCAGGATGGAAGAGATCTGCTCCGTCCAGGGGAATGACTGGATTGAACAGCAAGTCTCCTATTTGTGTGTATCCTGCATCAGCTCTGCCAGTGGATCCAGGCAAACCTCTGGCATCAAAACAGCACAGCAGAGATTAGAGCTGACTGAGGAGGAAAGCGAAGTGTTTAAGCAGTGCTTGACAGTTCAAGCTTTCACTCCACATTACTGCCAAGTAAAACATTTTGCAACACATTTGTATTAAGCAAGGATTTAGTATTAAGCAGCAATACGCTAAGTTCGTCAGGAAAACAGGTGGTCTAATTATAAAATTTATTTTATAATCTAAATTAGTGCAACTTGTGCCATGGACCAGCTTTCATCTTGCTCAGCCCATCTATATGGTTAAGAGCACCCTGAGGCCTCCTCGCTTCAGGACATCAGCGACGAGCTGGTGCCTCGTGCAGCACTTCTGAACAGCTGCACAGGGAGGAACCACGGAGAGAGACAGAGCACAACCAAAGCCTGCTTTTATTTTCTTTTTTTTTTTTCCTGCTAATTATTTCCTTCAGTCTCACCTTTGCACAAAATAGCACCTTTCTTCCTTACAAGATGTTTTCCCTTTAAGCGTTCCACTGTTTTTCTTTAAAAGACTCAAAAAACTAAGCTAGTACACTATGCTACTTTGGGAGAATGCTGTTTTTTACAGCACCTTATTCACTTAGAACAATATATTGTATTGTTTTCCTACTTCTCATTAAAGCACTTCTCAAAAATTCAGGGTAAATGCTCCCATAGAAATGCTCACTTTAACCTCAAATATAATTTTAATGCAAGCAGGCTGTGAAGCAAAAACCTTTTTATTGCCACAGGACTGCTAGAACAATAGTGAATGCTGATTGTTCATTAGTGTTTATTAGCCTGTCTCTTCAACAAATTAGCATAATCATGTAGTTGGGGCTTAGCCCACAACATTTTTGGATGGGACATTAAACAGCATCACTCAGAAATGGCATTTACCAAATTGTTTTGGAGTGCAGCTCTGTTCCCAAGGAAATGGCACCTTTCTTGCCAGCAGCCCTGCTTGCAGGTCAGCTCCGCCAGCCAGACACTTCACCAGGCTGACAGGGATGACACTGTTTCCAAATCCAGCGACAGCTTCAGCAGCACCGAGTTCAGAGCAAGTGCAGACGTGTCGTGTGGGTCAGTTGTTCCTAACACCTGGTTTCCCATTTTCATTCCTTCTCTACCATTACAGATTTTGGAAAATATCTGTTTAAAATATGTTCAAAATGCTCCTTCTCCTAAAATAAGTGTTATGGAGTAAAAGGCTTGCCTTTGTCTTTAGCTTCACAGCATTATCAGCATCTCCCCACCAAAGAAGGAGTTGGTAGAAACCCATCTGTTGGGCTGCACAACATTTCAAGATACCCTTTTCCTTAACAGCTGCAGATCCTCCCAAAGGATCTGTGCCCCTGCAGGAGGGGAGCGACCTGCAGCCAGGCTGAGAGAAGCGCTCGGAAAGGAAATTCACCTTTGCTGAGGGCGCTGCTGTGGAGCCTGACGGCGACGCGTCTCTGGACGTCTTCAGTGACTGAGATGAAGTCCGCTCTTTACCTAAAATTAAAAAAATGCAAAATTAAAGATGTATTTTGCAAATATATTTATTGGCTTGGAAAAACTGGAGGGATAATTGATTAGTTCAGACAGGAAATCTATGCTAGTCCCCATCTTCCCCTCTAGCTTCCCCTATCTGCTGGCAAGCATCAGTGTGATAACTGTGGGTTTTCTTTTTTCCAGCATTTAACTGAAAGGGCATATCAATATGATTTGGCAAGGTGATATAGATTTGCTTTGTAATATTCCTAGGGTGAGCCTACTAAAAAGTGAAATTAAGAATTTCTATCTTTTTATTATATTAATATAACATATTCATATAATATTATAGAATTATACAAATTATACAAATACAGTGGGATACATCAACAACAGGCTAGACTGTGTTTGAAGCAGATCTGTTGTCACCAGGCCTAACTCACGACACCAGCCACATTCACAGGATAATGTTTGACTATTCACATATCAAAAAACTGCTTATAGAAACTTACTGTGTTTTCAACTGCATGTATATTCATTCAGTTAAAGAGATACTGTCTATCAAATACTTAAACACTTATTTTATAACTAGATTACCATAATAGAATTATGATAATTTGAGTCCAAGTAACAAAAAGAAAATATGACATCTCATTCCTAAATGAGCTATGTAAATTCTATGTAAAGAAATGCAGATTTCTTTACATACTTCATGCTATAAATTAAGATTGCATCTAATAATCACATCTTTAATTTGCCACATCCTCCCAGAATCACAGCCCATCTCCCTGCTACCAGTAACACAGCAGTTTTGCTTTTGCAATACCTGCTTTTCAACACTCCGTGTGTATCCTACCTCCCTTTAAATGCCCCAAACTACTCAAACTCTGCCTTCCACACACTTCCTTCACTTCCACACACCGGACTCTCTGTACATCAGATGAGTATATTATACAGCTCTATTTGAATAGGTGGAACCAGATGAAAAAAGTGACAGTAAATGAACTAAAATTAAGGAGAGAAGCTGCTGTTTATTTTTGAGATACTATGAGGAGAATTTTTACTTTGAATGTCTATCAGTATTTTTGAACTTACCACAGAAAACCCTGACTACACAATCAGATGTGACACTTTTTAAGCACCTCTTCTCACCTTCCTTTCTCTTGACTCTTTTCTCTGGTTTCTGAGGTTATCTGCCTCCACTTCGCTAACAAACACAATAGCAACTGTGCCAAGTTGCAGGAATTGCTGAAGGATTCCACAGTTTTATCTGGTCTCCCTCAGCACTTTTTCCTGTTCCTACTAAATATGATGTGCACATCTATAATCCTCCTATAACTCCGGTTGAACATCTCTTAAATTCCCCAGCTAGAGACATATTTTGCCTTTCAACAGCGGGTGAAATAATTACTCACTAATTAAGCAATGTTGACAAACACCACAGGATTTTTTCATATAAAAGGTGCTACCTAACAGCCCAGCACCCTGTCATAGAAACAAATAAAGAAATGGGAGATTTGTGAAGCCTGTGAAGCAATTAGTCTTCTTTTGAAAGACAAAAAATTGCTGTCAAGATAAACGGCAGCTTTGTTTTACTCTACAGAAAACTTTTGCAGAAAGTCAGGGAAATCTAATATGAATAATACACAAAACACTAGGTAAGATTATAGTATGTTTAAAAAATAACTGCTTTTGCTTATTCTTGTAGGTTATTTAAACACAAAAGAGTCAAGTATTTTTGATATCACAACATAACATTTCATTTCATTAGCTTTCTGGAAAAGACTAACAAGTAAGCTTCCAATAAGCAGAATATACAAAATTTAATTTTCACCAAGATATGTTTTATATTGCTTTGCAGAAAGCAAGCTTTGAGACAAACTGGAGAGAGAAAAAAAAATACAACACATTATTCTGGAAAAGCTGCATACTCAGGGTACAGAGGCTATTGAAATAACACCTGCAGTCTCCCACATGAAGTCTCTACAGATATATACATAAGGGAACAGAGAGTTCAGTGAAACAACTACAGAGCAGGTAACAGAACTGGAAAAAAACATCTATTGCCCTCACTGTATAAGAGAACACAGAAAGCAAAAAAAAGGTCTTATAGAACGGCAGTCAGGCTGACCTCGCTAACCAGTTTTCATCATCAATCCAGCATTACCTTGCTGAGAAGAAATATTTCTTTTATGTAAAGATGACATACTTCTGCTATGCTGGGACTGGTGGAAAGGATAGACTTTGCTTCTTTCAGGAGAGTAGCTCCTACTGCTGACGCTGGAGCCAGAGCGGCTGTGCGGAGAATCCCGGCGGCTCCCGGGCGATTCCCTGAAGAAAGGGGAGTCCCTCTTATGGGGGGATCGCTCTCGCATATAATGGGAAGGATAGAAGCTTTTTCTTCTGAAGCCATCTCTGATCTCCCTTTGAAAACATCAGAAAAATAAGAGTTACTTGGTTACTCTTACCTTTTTTTTTTTTCCTTTCTCTTTTCCCTTCCTCTCCCATCAAAAAATACCAGGTAACAAAATTGCAGCATCTTCTCTCTGGTAAATACAAACAGGTTAAGAGTCATCTGCAAAACAAATCTGAAAATCGTCAACATTGTTGAAGTGCTATGCAGTGAATGCAAAACAAGCTAGAAAACAGAAATAACTCATCGTGTAATGGCTGTAATTATTTCCTCAGATTTCACTCAACTACTTCATAGCTAGAGGCTACTTCTCTCTCACTACTTGACAATGTAGCTAAAATATAAGAGAAAAACATTCCAGAAATTGAGACATTCACATTTTATTTCTTGAAGTATACTCCATATTTTGCCTTAGCTGGAATAATGTCTTAATATTATGGCAGCTAAAATGCATATGCAAGTACTATTCACATTATTTCACTATTTCTTCCATTCCATTTTTCTTTTAGCCTTATTTTCTTTCCTATTTAATTTCACAAACCTTGCAGTGGGAAGGTTTCAGGCATCAATCAGATATTTTATATCAGAACAAAGGCAAAAGAAAACTACAGAATGCTAGAGCCAAACATCCAGTGAAAAATATGATTTATACCTACTAAAAATCTATTTCCTAAGCATTTCACATGGTATTAAACTTTTCAGGAAAATAACACAGACAGACTGAATATTATATCAAACCAGATTGACATGAAAGCATAAATCTATTAAACACTTTTTTTTTTTTAAGTAGATTTATGTATTATTATTCCAGGATGTAACCAAAATATCCTGGTTTCTTGACCATGTGTGTGTATATTCAAAGGTCAAACAAGAGAATCAAAGTGCATTTTCCTTCACGACCTCCACAGTTACAAGCACCCACACGAACGCCAAGCGAACCTAGACCAGCGACGTTAGTGCTGCTCAGAAGATATGCAATGAAGAGCAAGAGCTTCTTGCTTCCTTTGACAGTCACAGTACCGCTAAGCAAAAGGAAAGACTTCCTAGCATTTATAGTACACTACCATGCACTTTTTTTGACTGTTTTTCTCTTGTTTTCCATTACAAGCCTCTATTTTACACAAGGGAATGTGCCACAAAGACCTGGCAGCCCCGTCTAGCGCGGTGCAGCTCTGGCTTTATGTTGGTTTCTGTTGGTGGTGAAGGGAGAAACAGCCTGCAGCGCTCAGCTCTCCTGAGCGTGAGACAGGCCTGCACAGGGGTGGCTCAAAGGGGCTTCGGGGCGCCCACCGTGTTGGGGACAGGGACATCAGGGCACCCACCGTGTTGGGGACCGCTGGAACCACACAGCTCGTGCTGCACTTTCCCTTCTTCATCTCAGCTGAGTCACCAATAAAAAAAATGTGTTAAATGTACCACAGACACGTTAGAGTTGTTAAACGTACCATAGACATTGAGATGTGTGCATGAAAGAACAAACCTCCCCACACAGACCCGTGATTTATCCTTCTCCTCCCTTTTCACGGGCCCACAGCTACGTGCCGGTCCGTGAACATTTGTTACTCATCAGAAAATGGGTGAAATAACTGGAGACTTCGGGTCCCACAGAGAGTAACCAGAATGACCAGAGATTGAGAAAACAGGCTTAGGGGAGAGCAGTGAGACCCCTTGGTCTAGGAAAAATAGTCTAGGAAAAAGAAATCTAAAGTTAGATGAGTTCTCAAACACAAAATGTAAAAAGTTTTACAGCTATATAATAGGAAAGTAATGTTTTATCTACAGCAAATGTATAAACAGTTCAAATATATGTATAAAGCTTGAAATGCAAAAAGGCAGATTTAGTTCTGACATTAAGAATAGGCTAGTTGAGCTTTGAACTAGTCTGTGTAGATAAGGCTCCACAAGGGTATACTTCTTATTTATTTATTTTAAGATCAGGTCAAATATCTATCAAGAATGATTTAGGTATAGATGTCTTATTCTTCTGACTCTGCTAGATTTGAAAAAAAAATAAAATTCATTGACTATATAATCATTTCTATTGATCTTGATAAATCATCTCATCTTTCAGAGGTGCAGTCCAGGACAAAATTGAATTAATGTAATTCATAAATACTATTCCTAAAGAACATGAAGTAATGCAATTCAGAGTTTTGGTATTACAGGGCACATCGTAAGGGTATGAAAGGGTAAGGTATGCAAGGATCAACGTAAAGCAACTGGAAAGTTTTTTTTTAAATGTGCAATTAAGGAAAATGATAAAAAGTTCTGCTGGGAAAATTCGGAGATTTAAAATGTCACTTGCTGCATCTGAATGTTTCCGTAACACACAGAGAGCTTTTTTTCTTTTTAAATAAAGCACAAGCTTGCAGGCAGACTGGTACACCACTTTTCTGCCCAAAGCACATTTTTATGGGCAAGTTATTAAGCCACAGCATACAGAGAGGTTTATTATGGAAATGTTTACAGAGCCCCAGCTACTGCACACACATAATACATGCTCTAATATCCACACAAGCCTTTACACAACATCATTGAAACACACTTTTAAACATAAAAACAAAAAAGCCTCATTATGCTGCAATATAACAGGAAAGTAGAAAAGTTGAAATCTCATGTCCATTTTTTTTCAATCGTTCATCAACTTGATGCCAAGTCTCCACTAGGCACTATCTCAACAGGATCTAGTGAGCCCCCTCACCCATGATGTAAGTCGTATTAACCAGTTTCAGACAAGGCAGCCACACTAGAGCATTGTGATCCACTAACACAACAAACCACACTGAATGGAACAAAATAAACATTGTTTTATTTATACTTTTTTTTTTTTTTAATATACTTAGGCTAGCATACACCTGCAATTTGGTAATGAAGGCCTCAATTCAGCACAGCAGCTAAGCACATGCTTCAGATTCCAACACATACTCAAAAGGTTTATTGAGTGGGGACTACTTAAGCAGAGACTAAAAACTTCTGCTCAACAGCAACTTCGAGGGCTGTTTCCTTTAATAATGAATACAGGATTAATCTCTTTTATACTGGATCCCGCTTGTAATTCCATTAGGTCCTCACCTTTCCTAAGTCCTAAAAGGCAGGTAGTTTTCCCTGATGTATTCCAGTAAGGAATATTAGCATCCTTAACCTCCATGGAACCTGACCACAAAGCTTCATATACAAGAGGACACTTCTCCTGCCCTCACTGAGCTGAACAGGGACTGGCCACTCAGCAGCACGTTGATGGGGAGCACAAAATTCAGTAAATTTATTTTCCTTTCATAACTCAGAGATGAGCAGTCTGTTGACTAGATAAAAAGCCAACATACAACACGAATGTGGCCCATTCACCTGAGAGGCTACGGTTACTGTCACCAGACTTAGATGTGCTATCTACAGGCTTGGGTCTTGCCTAGAACTCACTCGTGCAATTTTATAAAATTAAACTGAGGAAATGATATATATCCCCAAAGATAAACTAAATGCAAGACAACACAAACACCCACACAAATCAAGCCCAGAACAGATGGCTTGAAAGAGATGGACCTTGAACCATTCTTCTTAACTCTATGTATTTTCTCTTAAAGTACAGCACTGGAGGGAGGAGGGAAGCGAGGGCTGAAGGAAGGAGACAGAAAACCTTCCTTATCTTCCTCTCAGGACACTCGGGGAGCTAACATGACTCAGATGAAATGCAAAGATTTAACAGAATGCCCAGACCTCATATTTGATGTGTTAAACATTCAGAAAGCAAACATGAAGAGTCAAGAACACCTCTACTTCCAAATTTTTCAAAGCAAATTGAGGTGTCAGAAAATTCCAGACAGCAGCAGCCTCTCTCTCAGAATTCATTTCCTTTATTTTCAAAGCATGCAGTGCCTAACTGTTCATCAAATCAACCACTTACTTCAATTTTCCTTTAGCCTTCACTTATTATAATCCTTTGTTTTTCTCCAGAAGATCTTTACGCTGGTTTATCTCTAACTAAAACAATGCAGTGAGTTACACTATCGTAGATAATAAACAATCCTGTTCCACTGACCTTCCTTTGAACTCAAAACGTATTAAAAACGATGACAGACTTTTCATGAAAACTGGTTTTCAATGTTTTATGGTGAAGCAAATAACTGCAGTATTTGCATTTGTTTTAAATAAAATTAGCATAATTAGGTCTACTCAATGTAATCTTATTAACAGCTTTTCACATGAAGGCAGAAAGAAACAACTACTACACGACAGTAGTAAATCTCATTACGAGAAATATCACTAGAAATAAGATATATCAAAAAGCTGAGAGTACTTAAATGCTTCACAATTTCCATTGCTGCATGTGGCACCATAGTACTGTCATCATATACTAGCACTAAAACTCTAAGCTGATGTCACTTTTCCATCTAACTGAATATAATAGACATCAAAATCACTAGTTATTTACTTCTTGGACATCACAACAGGCAGCAGAAGAGAAACCAAGATGACTGAGGTTACATCCTCTAATGGAATAGCCAAGCTATGGACTTCAAATGTAACAGGAAAGCAGATTACCCTCCTCTTTGTAGGTACCTCTTCTCTGCTTTCATCTATGATGTACTTGGTAAATGTCCTGGAAGATAAGCCCAGCCAGTGAAAGTATATCTAAGCTGAGATCCTGGCTTTTCTTTTTTTTGAAAAGAGGGCTCAGTAAGTCCCTGGAATTTCTTTACAATGGAAAAAAAATCACAGGCCCCAGAACATGCACTTGCTTAAAGCCATGGACCAAGTTTCAATTTCTATTATATAGCAATTTCAACAATAGAGAATTTAAATCCTAATATTAATTCTAATGGTTGTGTACTTCGGCAATTCTAGGGTTTTTTTTCCCCTAATAAGGTATTTATTAAGGGACACTATCATTGGGCCAGATTTCATACCCTTGACTTTATGAGCAACATATCAACCCAGAACGGTCACGCTGATCAGATACTGAACTGCTCAGTACAGTGGTAGTTGAATCAATTCCTACACAGACTTAGTGCAACAGAGAAATCATTCAAATCTCCTATCTCCATTTATAAGCTTAAAATAGGAAGAAAGCCACGGGCAAGTACTCATACTCTTCACATGCTCTAGACATTTCCCAGGATCTTAGCAAAACAGAGAAACAGTTTATTATTTTTATTATTATTATCACTTCTACAGAAGATTCTAATGGGAGTTCAACTACAAGATAAGTCTTAAGTGATTGCAGAGCCTATTACATCAATCGGTAAACAAAGCCCCTTTCTAAATATATTGTAATTTCACACCAGAAATGGGAAGAACTTTCGAAACGTTCCCCATAGTAGGGCAGAGCATTAGGGCTGATGGGATGGATGATGGAAAACAATCACAAGTACTATAGGAAGCCAGCATAAACGTATGGAGAAAAATCTTCTGTGAATAGTAACTTGCTAAAAAATGCAAGTAAATATCTCTGTGGAAGTTCTGAAACAGCCCTACTGTTTGCTGAAAAAGCTATTAAATAACTGTGGAAAATAACATGAGACTGCAGAGAAAATAAGCGTTGTTAAGAGTTATGCAACCTTTTATTGCCAGATTTCTAAACAGAGCAAGTTTGGATTTTTTAAGCATTTGCCACTTATATTGCTTCAGAAAAGCCTGGATACAAAAGAAATGCCAACAGACCAACATGCCAACAAACAGCTAGTGCTTGCCATAAGTAATTCAATGAAGGCAGCTTTTTAAAATGTATATATATTATTATTACTAACATAAGAATATGTTTAAATTTCTTAAACACAGTAATGCAGAAACCATGAAGCTGTTAAGGGATTTCTTAAGGCTTTTCACTGGTATGGTGCAGAATGCCATCAGTCCCTTCATACTTTGTGGAAAGCATCAAATAATGTACCCTATTAGAATATACCAAGTTGATCAACCTTTGTGATTAACTTTGCAATACTATCAATAAAAAGCCGCAAAAGGAAAAAGCGTGTTGTGGAATAGGCTTGTAAGCAGCAATACTTTGTGTCAGGAATACTGACAAAGAGTACATTACCATTATAGGTTTTTTTTTCCTCTTTCTTTCTTAATAAGATATATCAAATCAGAAAAATGCTCAATTCTCCCCTATAAATAAGTAACTTGGCCCCTTCATTTCTATATTTTTATACTTAAATGAAAGTGAAACACGCAGCAATCAGCCAGGAAGGTTCGATTTGCTCACTCCTAAAAACTTTGCAGATATTTGGTCTTCCACAACAGAAACCTCAATTCTCTAATAGAAACTAGCAAGCTACCCTGGCTTTTTGGTTTCTCAAGACTCATTATATACACAAGGGAAAATTTTCTGTACACAACCAACTTTTCCTCTTTATTTCATCTTTTCAAGTACCTACTAAGTTTGTTCAAAACAAGAAAGCCTTGTGTTAAAATGGACATACCCTCTTATACATCTACTTAGCTCAATATACTTTTCCCCCCCACCACCTCTTTACAGTCATAATATACCTGAATATCACTTTCTTTTTTTAAGGGTTTTTTTGTTTGTTTGTTTGTTTGTTTTTTTGTATTGCAAATAGCACCTGCTGAAACACATTTAAAACAGAAGAAAAAAAAAACATTTAGATAAATTCCTTTTGTAGTTTTTGGTTGGTTCAGCAGTATCAATAATGGCTAATTTTGCAGTGCAGCTCCGTAACAAGTGGCACTGATTCAGATCTGTGCTGCCACTCTGGCTACCTCCCCACTCTTCCTTCCTCCTCCTCCCTACCTCCTGCCTCCCCTGGAACTGGATTTTACTACAGGAAGATCAGACTTCATGACTTTTCTTTACTTATTACTGTTATTCAATGGAATAAACTACTGTGGAACTGGATTTTACTATAGGAGGGTCAGACTTCATGACTTTTCCGTACTTATTACTGTTATTCAATGGAATAATAGTCCCTCAGGCTGACATTAAGACCTGCTAAAGTTTGCAGCAAAAGACTCAAAGCAGTTATATATTAACATTTTTTTTCTAAAAATAATATACATACGTATCCTAACTACACTGAAAATACAACGTTCCGGCTATGAGTAATAAACAGATTCAAATATAAACTTTTAATTAAAAAATTCTGTAAAGCAGACAAGTTTTAGGGCAGAGATGAACAACTGTAACTAAAAAGAAAGTTTCTGAAGATCCTTCACTGCGTATCCTTTCAACCTCACACTCGGCTGTTACTGTAACCCTGGGCCTCACTTAAGAACAAGTGCAAAATTCCTCCAAAAATGCATGTAGGAGGATAAATATCATAAAACTCATCCTTTGTTTCTACCTCATCAAACATGAACAGGTCTGAATGATAGGCCAGTTCATTATAAACTCTTTCCCATTTTTTTTCCAAATGGCATTCCCTAAAACGTGTTTTCCAAGAATACTTAAACATACTACACAAGACATCAACAAGCACAAGGTAACTGCTAAGAACCAAATTTGAGGCAAAAGGCATCAAAATAGTTGGTTGCACCATTGCACATCTCGTCATCAACATCCACTTGCACTTAAGCAGAAGCCTATCAGCAAGTCAGAAAGTTACATGTGCAAGGGAAAGAACCTTGTATGTTTAGATAAATACTTATCAAGAAGATTACTCAAAACTAACAAGTATAATTGTTATGCAAAAAGAGAATCATCTTTTTTAAATAATAGCAATTGTGTGAGATTGAGTCTCTTCACTGGCAAACTCTTCCTCAGACACAGATCATAACAGATGCACTTGTGGAAATACTGCACCCAGAACCTGCTCTTTGCATAAAAAAATCCTTGACAGAAGACTGTATACGGTAAATAACCACTGAAATGTGCAACGTATCCCACTCCTTAGTTAAAAAAATAAAGAATAATAATAATCGAGAAGGAGCGAGACAACTTATGTTCACTTAAAGAAATAACATCTAAGCAAAACCATCTAGTGCACCCACCCTGTTGCAGGGGGAATTTAATTCCCTGGAATTTCCAGTAGGTTTCAACAACAACAAACTGCTCCTCGGCACCAGACAGACGTGGTGCTCTCGATCCCAAGGGAAAGCAGCCTGTGAGGAGGCTCCTGGTGCTCATTTACTCTATGTAAACAAGGACCTCCTGACAGTTCCTTAACATCATCAATACATACAGCAAACATCACCAATAAAATAAAAATAAATAATAATAATAAAATAATAATAAATAAAATAAATAATTAATGAATCATTTTCCAAACAAGTGACTTGGTTTTAAGTAACAAATCCATGTTGTTGATACAAAATTTAACTTTAATGTCTCCATACGCTATGATTTTTTTCTGATCTGTAGATGATAATACGTTTACTGATAGCTGGAAATAAATTTTTTAAGCACAGTTTTAAACCACGTAAGCAATGATACCACTTTTCTATGCCATTGTGGAACCTTGGAGTGCAGTGGGAAACAAAATTACACATGCACCAAGCTCCTTAAAATGCCAGATACTCTGTAATAACAAGCTCAGCAGGACAAAAAATAAGAGTTTTCATACAGTGAGAAATTCTGCTAACTTGACAATTCCTGTATATGAGAAACTTTTAAATATTTTGATTAGAAAAACAAACTTTCAAGACATCATTGCAAAATGAAACGGAAACCTCACTATTACCCACAGGAATTGCTGCAGCAATTAAACCAGAGCGCTGCAAAATCCCCTAAAAGAAATAAAATCATCCAGATGGAATTTTGAAAAAGAAAATATTTTTCAGAATAGGAATGAGAAATTCTGCAAAGAAACCTTCAATAAAGATCACTATATGTAATGCAAAGGCAAAAAAAAATATTCAAAGCAGTTGCTTGGGTACTATCAGTTCAACAGCAGAAGTAACATTCCCCTTGCAGAATAACCCTAATGCAAGCAGAAACAAGCAAAACCACACAGTTAAAAACAAGAAGAATCTTCACCTCCTCCACATATTTTTACACTGTGGAGTGTGGGAAGAAAAATTCTAGCACTGAAGGCCTCTCTGTCGGCCTCCCTCTGTCTCCAGTGACAAGGGAACAGCAGCCTTGCCTTGAGTGATGTCTCTAATATGACTCTAGATCAAGCCAAGCAGCTCACACCAACATAAATCCTATCAGAAACTCAATTTGACACAATTTTCTTAGTGAGAAAAGAGTCAGATAAAGTTATGGCAGCAGAAGCAACCACAAGTGATTACATACAAAGAAGTCAGAGGGTTTAAAATGAAGTTAAACTGGGAAACAGATTTATCATGGAAATACAGGGAGGCTTGTCTGAACTGAAGCCTTTTTGCATTCAGTTGCAACCACCTGCCACAGTGTAGAGTCCTAGGCAGTTCTTAACTATCCGAAGCCTCTATAGAGAGAGTATAGAGGGCAGTTTTAAAATCTTAATATCTGCTTAAGCTCTGCATTGTACAAATCCACTCAAAATAAAAATCTGTGCTCCAAAGGAACCTACAGCATTAGGAATGTATTTAGATGCACGTAATTTCTGGCCAAGTATCAAAAATAAAGTTCTTAAACAATAAAAATAAAAAAATCTCAGTTTGCGTATATGTATTGTCTGTGCCAAGTATAAAACAGCTGGAAAGGAGATGGAGGAGAAAACATTTCAAAGGGAATGAAGCAACTGATGACTCATTAGCACAGTTTCATAAGACCCAAAGTATAAGACAAAGCCCTTAACTGCAAAGCATAAGGTAAAAGCTCCTTGTAAAGAAGCTCTTGACTATTATCTTGCTCCAAAGGGTTCCACCTTACAAAGAAAGGATTCAAGAGGCAAGGGAAACGGGTTCTGCTGATGGCCTAATACAGGGGACTTTGCCACAAGAACTCTGCAGGCAAGCCCTTGTCTACAGGTGCACATTGAGTCGACCACAGCAACATACTGTAAGGAAAATGTAATTTAAGTTCATGAAGAAACACGGCTTACTCTGGCAACATGTGTGAACACTTGAAATGTTCAATGTTCTGGCAAAGTTTGAGTTTGGGGAATTCCCTCCCCTCAAAAAAGGAAAAAAAAAAAAAAAGGAAAAAAGGAAAAAAAAGCAGAGCATGTGCTAACAAATATGATTAGAACTCTATTTATCAATCCCTGTCAAAAGCAAGGCCATTTTCTTTGGGAGACTGCCACATTGATTTCCCTTCACACATACTTTTTGATAAAGAATGAGGTTCTTGTATAGCGTCCCTTAAGACCTGTCAAATACGGCAACAGAACAGCAGACTTATGGACATTTTTAGCACCATCTCATAAATCCCTTTGGCTAAGTTTCTCTTCTATAAGCAAGACAAAGATCAGTTTACATTATATTGTGGGAGGTCGTCAGGTTAAATTTAAACTTTCCTATAATATGCTGTGTTTTAAGTGAACATAAAATATTCAAAATAGGTTCACTGTTTCATTTAATTCATGGAAATACTTAGGAAAAAATTGGAAAAAAAAAACAATCCTTCTTCTTTGATTCAGAGCTGACTGCACAAGGGATGACGCAAAGATAACTGCCTTGGCCTGTGATGTGTCTGGAAAAAACCTCTCAGAGAACCTGAATATTAAATCCTGCTTCTCTGAGAAAAGGGATAAGTTACCAATTAGCTTCTATATGGAGAACCTCTTGCCAAGGGCTTCATTTTAAAGCAGCCATTCTTACCAAAGAACAATTATTTTATTAATGCAAAGCCTTCCTCTAGAACATCCTATCATCACATACTGCTCCAGGAGGAGGTGAAGCAGTGAATGAAACAGCAGCTCAAGTAGAGACAAGAAAGCCAGGATTGCTGATTTCCATCCTCCACCTGGCTACCAACTTTTTCCATGACCTTTAGTAAACACATTAATCTCACTGGGAAGGTTAAATCTCTCCACAAAAATGGGGATGTATTATACTTTACCTTCCTAAAGACGTAATGGGAAGCTTAATGTTCAAAGTCACACAGGGCACTCAGATGAAAGGCAATGAGCCACTGATTCTAAAAAAATCAAAATACAAGACTGAAGAATCCCACAGAATCACAGAACCACGGAATGGTTGAGGTTGGAAGGGACCTCTAGAGATCATCTAGTCCATCTTGGCCCCTTCCTCCCTACATTCCCCCTTCATGAACTTATACATGTTAATGAGATCCCCTTTCAGTCTTCTCTTCTCCAGGTTAAACAGGCCCAACTCACTCAGTCTCTCCTCATACAAGAGAGGCTCCACTCCCTTGATCACCTTGGTTGCTCTCTGCTGGGCCCTCTCTAGAAGCTCCACATCCCTCTTGCACTGGGAAAACAATCTCAGCTGTTCTCAGACAACTGGCTGCTTAAAGAGAAGTCTCAGCATTTTCCCCAGACAAATTTATTTCTAAATTTCTATTGTTTTATAATAAACAATAAGCAATATGCCTGATGCTCTGCAGATCAATAGGTCTGTTTTATATAACCAGGTGCATTAAGACTCAGACTAAGACTATATTCTATCTTCACACACACTGCTGCATTTTCTTTTGTTGTTGTTGCTTTATGGTAAATTTTCTTCATTAGCAAATGAGAATATATGCAGAGCATTAACTAAAGGGGAGATATTCAGAGTCTCCTGTGTGAGCCACTTGTCAGGAGTCCAGGTGGTATCAACTGCCACTACTTTCTATTCAGAACACTTTGCACATATTGCAATCTTTACTTTAAAAAAATCTGGACCTTGGGTAAGTATAAATAGAAAAGTTAATGTACATATAACTGGAATTTACAATAGCATCACTTTCTGGTTCCTCTTTGAGTACGAGTCTTACCCATTTTACACCGCCAGGCTTCATATATTTGATAACAAATGAGCTCTGCTTGGTGAAAACAAGATGAAGTAATCCTCTGAGGACTCAAAAAAGGTAAAAGGCAGTAGGACTAAAATGAAACAGCTAATCTCCTGAAGCATTTCACACAGAAGTGTTTATCTGAATTCCAAACAAGGAGGCGGTTCATAAAACCTCCTCATTGCTGGGAGGCCCAGAGGGAAGGGCTGTATCACTACAGGTCGTCAACAGCTCCCTGCAGTTTTTCCAACAATGTGACACTCATGAAAAGAACAGGGTCAAGTGCTTCAAATAACCCAGGTCACATAACATTACAGACAGGTAATAGCACAGCCCTGGAAGAGCAATCAACATCACAGGCAGTATATGATAAACGTACAAAAAACGTCACGTGTTATTTGAGCTCTGCTCCACTCATAACTTAAATTTCACAGTTCTTATAGCATCAGTGCTTAAGGCATTAAAACGACCATCCTGTGTGCAAGTAATTCTCCACTCACCAAGGTGAAGGAATTCTGGTTTGATGCACAATGCACAAATTGAGAAGAGTTCCTTAGCTCAGCACTGGAAATTGGGGAATATTTTTTGAATCCTGTGCCCAGCACATCCTCTATTTTTTTTAATACGTAAAGTATGACATTATGACAAGATAGTTGTTCACCTATGACGGTTCAAAACAGGAGTAATGGCTCATATTTGTATTTAAAAATATCTTATGTCTCCTTTTCTTACCTCAAAGGAAAAAGGCATTTCAGACGCACTCCCTGAGAACTTGCAGAGAATGGCTTTCATCACATCCAAAGAGATAGCTTGGTCCTACATAATCATTACCAAATCTTATGTTTTACCATGTAAATGTTTTCAGGACAAGGGATAATTAAGAGTTGTCACCACAGGAGATAACATACACTGAGGACTGCACTTAGATTTCCTCTGTTGACATCCTCTACACAAACAATACGCAAAAAACAATCCCTATTATTTCCAAGCATGCAAGTATACAAGTGTTCAATAGCCTCATCACAGGATTTGATATCCAAGAGTATTCAATATTCCTGTTCTCTTCTGCTCAGTCAGATGTGGGACATGCTAAAGTGCATTTAGATATTGAATCAGTAAAGGTTTGATTATATTACAAATACATTCCCACTCCACATCCTCAACCGAACAAAGCATCTCTACAAAGTTCTTTCATATTCTTATAACTACTGTATACCAGTCATACATTCTAAAGACTCAAACAGGAGACATGGCTCCAACTCAACAGGCTGAGATTTTATCTTCTCATTTTTAACAGAAGAAACCAAGAGGAAAGGCTTAGGAGAATCTCTTTGACCACTGGGGGCCACTCTTGCTCTGTGTAGATTCAACTGCCTGACCATAACTAGGCTTAAACTAACCCTCCTAAACAGGAGAGAAGATGAAAGAGTTTTCCCACAAGTTTCTACAGAACACAAACTACTTTTTGAAACCCTTTACTATTGCTCCCAGGCTCAGTGAAACAAGCTTGAGAGAAGAACCCTACACTACGCAACTCTTTTCCTGGGAAATTATATAACAATCCAGGAATGCTCTGTTTAAAGTATTATATTCAAAGGGACAGAGACACACTGCAATTGTGCAGCCCTGTAGGATGGAATTGCTGTTGCTAGGAACAGGCTACAGGCCTTGTATGGAGCTCGCAGAGCCACCGCTCTGAGGTTGTTCCTTGGCCTGCCTGCAGTTTTATTTTATTTCATGTAGGTGAAAAAGCTATTTCTCTTAATTGAGCAGGTGTCTATAGCTAATGCATTTTCCTTTTCTTATCTTGGCATGATACAACCCTAATTTTATACAGGTTACAGCAACAAGGAGCTGGTCTATGTAGAACATGGTATTTACAATGGATGCTGATAGGACTAGAGGAAACGGCCACAAACTGAAGCACTAAAAGTTCCACAGGAACTTAAGGAAAAATTTCTTAACTGTGAGGGTGCCAGAGCCCTGGAACAGGCTGCCCAGAGAGGTTGTTGAGTCTCCTTCTCTGGAGGTCTTCCATACCTGCTTGGATCCTGCCCTGTGCCATGTGCTCCAGGTGACCCTGCGTGTACCGGAGGGTTGGACTAGATGACTTCTAGAGGTCCTTTCCAGCCCTAGGGATTCTGTGATTCTGTGACCCCAGTGATGCAGCCCACAGAAACGCAGGACTGGTCAGGCCAGAAATGCAGCAAAGGTCTTGGGAGGTGGAAATACAGGATATAGACACGGGGAGCCCAGTGGTGGCATTAAGGGGGACAGGGGGACAGGGGCACCGGCCTGACTGGCACTGAGGACTCTCCAGCACAACTTACCAACAACCAGCTGGACAAAACTAGTCTGAGTCTCCATTTATCATATCAAACAGTCCCATATCAGACATCATTGCAAACATATGTACGCTACAGTCCTACTGTTTAATACTTTCCTAACACTTCACAGAGAGGAATGTGAGGCAGAGATGAAACGGTGGTCACATCAATTAATATGTTTTATGGAAATATCCAGCCTTCTCCACACCCCTGTCATTTTACTGCTCTATCTGTGAACTCTTTTGATACTAAAAATCAGAAAATCAGTATTTAAAAGCAGGTAAGTATTTAAAACAGGTACAGTGAGGAAGTTTTGTTGACACTGAGTGTTAGAACAAAATACACATTAAAAAAAAAAAAAAAAAAAAAAAAAAAAAAAAAAAAAAAAGGAAACTCCTAAATAACAAGTAAACAGCTTCATAGGTTTATACAGGAGATCTTCTCTGTTTCTACATTCAAAGCATAAGTGACCTTAAGTACATGATATATATGTGACCTCTCTAGATGTCAAGGCAGACTATGATCAAAGTAGCCTTACAGCTTGCAACACGTTTTTGTCAGAGTCTATAGAAGAGAACTTCTTTTTTTAAGATTGCTGAAAAAATGTAGAACATTCATTTTATTGCTTACTGCATGTAGCAACATTTACATGTACATTAAAATATAATTTTGTAAAGGTAGCATATAAAACCTCATATTTTATTTGAAGGACTATGGCAACAAAGACGGACAAGCAGTTTTTCGGTGACTATCACAAGGGGAAGGACAGCACACCTGCTGTAAAAACGAAGCTTCCCAGAAATTTCTTGATTTAAAATTCAAAGCTCATCTAGAGAGGATCCTAACTGGGCTGCTTTGAGCAGGAGACTGGCAGAGGCAGTTTTCCAGCCTACATGGCCCTCTGTGGGACACTGCTGTCAAGGTTTACAACATACCTGTATTCGGGCTGCCGATTTAGAGAATGATCATCCCTTGGCCATCTGTATCCTGATTCATCCTGCAACACACACAGAGCTTGATGTGTGATGTGCATCTCAGCATCAGATGTGAAATACAGTTAGCAGTCACATGTTACTCATTTAGTGTAGAATAAGCTAAAGGAATTAATCTTTTGCAGAGAGATTTATTCTGTTTGTTCACTCCAACCACTTCTTTTTTGTTCTTTTCTATCATTATGAAAAAAACACCACAAGTATCCTGAAATGCTGTATGAAACACTAAGAACGATAAAGATTTCTGTTTTCTCACAACTATGCATATGAACTCCTGACTTTCAGGGAGGAGGAAGAATCTCATCATTGTAGTGTAAATTCTTATCAGAATTTCAGGCAGCAAAGTATAAGGGGTCTAGAGGAAGCAGCAAACATAACGTTTTTTTTTTTTAAAAAAAAAAAAAACACTTTTTTTTCTACCTAAATGTAGCTTCTGGAAGACAATGTAACCAACATCCTGACAGAATTTAGATCAGTGAATATCTCTGCAAAAGAGAAATTCAACAAGTCCTGCATAGAAGGACTTGTTATATATGAAAAAAAAGGCGCAATCTATTTCATGTAGATAACTTCACACTGCATTTGACTGGGCTTCTAGCAATGTCCATTTTCCCAGATGAGGCTTTCTGAGCTCTCCAGAAAACTGGAGAAGGGTTCCTTTCCATGTCCATAGAGGAGCTAGGAACCCCAGCAGCAGCAAGCCACGGCATCACCGCTTGCAAGCGCCTCAGGAGCACAACAGCAGCACAGAAGTATCAAAACCCGGCTGCTCCTCTCTATCGTTCCCCGGGCTCTGCGTTCAGTGCCCAGCACGGAAGCCCTGGCGGGAGGGGAGGAGGCGGGTGGGCTGGGCGGCGGGCAGCGACCTTGCGGGCGCCGCGGTGCGCGGGGCCGCTGCGGCGCTCGTGCGCCAGGCTGCGCCCCTCCTCGTAGGCTCTGTAGTCGCCGGCGCTGTAGTCGTCGTAGCGGCCGTAGCTCCCGTCCCCCGGCCTCTCGAGCAGAGGCGGCTTCTTGGGCACCATGTTCACTACCCTGTGGTAGTCATCCTAAACCACGGGGCAAGGGAAACGGTAGGGCCGTCAGTAACTGCAAAAGCACAAGAAAAACCCCAAAACAACAACAAAACTATTTCTTTAATATTGGAAAGTAAGAATCTAAAGTTAAAATAGCAAAGGGAACAATATGCATTAGACATTAGACAAGACAGGTCAATCTGATGTTGGAATAGCTTATTGCTCTAGCGGGACACCATTAGGTGTAGATGCAACCCTTCAGCACTACTAGCTTAACTTACAGAGGGAAAATTCCAAATGTAGTTAAAGATTCTTTTGAAATCGCAGAGCAAAACCAGTAGTCCTTTTCTTTTTAAAGCTTCAGCGACATATATTTCTCAGACACCTTCACCATTAACTTAAGAACAGAATGCAGTAAGTAAAGCTACACCTGAAATGGTTATAAAGCCAAGAGCCTACATTTAAATGTTACACTTTGTCAGTAACATCCACCACACTATGGAGATTATAGTGAGGAGAGTGCATGGGCTGAACAGCCAGACCTTTCCTATACATTCCATCCTTTCTTTTCCACACGTATTTGACAGCTCTTTGCTGTGATGCAGAATTATTCTATTTCCTTCAAGAAAAAATATCAAACACCATTTATCAAGACATCTCTTCCTTAGTAAGCACAAACTACTAGAAAAATAAATTTATTTTCAAAGAACTGTGTATTATATAAACTAAACCACAAGTTAAAAAAAAGCAAGTGAAAACATAAACACAAATGCTTATCTTTTAAGTCATGTTCCTTTAACATGATCTTTTCTCATGCATCTTAAAAACTGAAGATAGAAACTGCAGGCTTGAATCAGCACATGCAGTTTGGAAGGTAGGAAAAAAATGTGCACAAACTAGAACTTTTTCCTAGTTGCAGAAATCATAAACTAACTAAACTAACCTTTCTTTTTCAGAAAAAGAAAATGTGTTCAATTAAAGAGCTGCTAAATATTATCCTGCAAAAAATAAAATAAAATAAATTTAAGTTCTGATTTCAGAGACCCAGTAAACTCACTAGAGGGCAATGCAAGGCAGCCTAGAGCCACACTGATACAAAGCAGAGGCTATGTGCAGATCTACACAGTCACAAGCCTTGATCAACTCTCACCAAGTTAAGCATTTCCCAAAATATTTTTTTTCAGTTTGAAAAGATAGGTATATTCTGAAGCTAAAGCAAAACTGCTCTGTGCTTTAACCTTACTCAAAAACCCACTTCAGGAGACCATGATGATGTAGTAGTTAACACTGGATTTGGCCAAGTCTCTTGCTCTCGAGAGACACTGCTTCCTCAGTCCCAACACACCAACCCACCAGCAAACACTGAAGTGTTCATAAGACACACTGCACTGATGACTAAATCCATGCTACTTAGCTTGTCTGGCCAAACACATTTTATATGCACAAACAGCCACAACAGCACAGGCTTCCAAGGAAAGAAACTGCCAAGCAGGTGCAGAGCCATACGAGCAGGAGCTGCACATCCTCCTACTCTTCCTAAGGAGACTGGAGAAGCACCTGACTAAATATTTTTGTGCAAACTTAGCTGACTTATAGTATACTGAAAATGCAGCAATTTTGTTATTCCAACCCCATTTTCTCTCTTCTTCAGTGATCTCACACAGATATAAAGGAGAGGAAAAAAAAAACATTATTTCATCTACTTCTTCAGCACGGTGACTTTCTCAAAGCATTCTAAAGTTAACCTAGCAAAGAGCAACAGCAGACTGTGTATTTTTTACTTTTACAGATACAACGTATAGTGGAAGTCCTCATGCCTCCAAAACAGATTTCCATCAACACTCTTCTTGGCAAGCTTTTCGCTTGCAAGACTCCAAAATATCACTTGGCTAGTGAGTACCTATTTTAGAAGTTTGTTACCAACATTTGTTTCTAATCATTAAACATTGCATTAAAAATGGCACTAGTAACAAGCACAATGCTGGAAGTAGATATTTCTCAATCTCAAAATCTCAAATCACTTCAAAAATACATCAACATTAAAAGAATACTTCTGAGTGAAAACTACACTATGCTATTGCTTTTGGTTGTCTCACAAATTCTTCAAAATAATCGTGTGCAATTAAACATAATTAAACTAAAAATCAATTTATCTGAACATGACTAAGATACTTTTAAGGGATTTGGGCAGAAAAACATACAAGGTCTACTTGGGCAGGCATCATATAATCTCTGTCCAAACTCCTTTGCTAGATTTTTGGTTTAAATGAACGAGAGAGGAACTGAATAGGAGGAGGGAGAAAATATGTAAAGGATTACTAGAAACCCAATTATTTATAGAAACCCAGCCCCTATAGTTATATAAGCCCAGTCCTACAGAAACATAGTGTGCACTTGCATCAGGATGAATCCTGGGAGGAAAGCGTTCTCTTGGAAATCTGTCGTAGTCGTATCGCCCTTCAGACCACATCTCGTCTCTCCGATACGCCACTGGGGACAAGAAAAAGACCATTAACCAAAACCAAACCCTCTGTGAGAAGCCAAAACGCAGTCAGCAGAGAAAAAACACTCACCAGCATCTCCCACGCAAGGTATTAAGCACTGGCTTGGTACATACATTTCCTTTTTAAATTATTTGAAAATTGAACCTACCTATTTACAGAAAATAATTAGAGAACTTCAGTCAGGAAAAAAAAAAAGCTAGAAATCAAAATTCTGATAACATCATTATTTAAACATCTGAATTACAAAGAGTCCATGTTAACCTCTTCTGTAGAAGGTTAACAGCTCTGTAAGAGATAACAGACCTGGTTTCATTGGTACAACTTTGATACACCAGGCTATTGAAAAAGCCATTTACATTCTGCACACAGAACAAACCTGAGCAGTGACCATCTGGCACGGTTTGAAAGTGGTTTTAACTCAGGCCGATACCTGTGGCAGACACTGCTTAACCCTGCACAGATTTGTGCTATGCTCTCTTCAAAACAGAACTCAGATTTTTGCAAGAACTGGGAATTAGAGTAACATAGTCGGTATAATTACAGATACTTACAAGAGTCCTGTTGTAATTCAAGCATTTTCCAAATACCAGCTCTATGACCAATCTCACACAGACATACCTTACAAAAACACAGATTGCTCAACTAAAATCAGGGGGAATTTTTAAAAGTTTTAGCTCCTCTGTTATAAGATTGAACAATTCCTGCTTTTTAATGTAATGCTATAATTTTGATTGACCATACAGAAAGAGATTAACATGACACATCACTCCAACGGTTGCGACAAAGCTCCATGATGCATCAGTGATTTAAATTTATTCTATACATGTCATTTTTCCTGTTTTAAATTGGTATCTGGCAGAACAAAAGAGTTTCTCTTCCTAGAAAAATAATGTCTCTTTTGAAATCAAAAATAATAACTATATTCAGGGAAAAATACAACCAGCACCATGAGATTTTTGTCACGCTGTGTCAGATGACACAAACTGGAGGAGCCAAAGAATATTCTGACAGTTGCAGACACACTTAACTCCCCAGCTGTGTAATGTCTATGGCTGAAAATGGAAAGGAAAACGCCAGAATCATACTTTGCTAATTCCCCTTTTGCCTTAGCTACTAAAAATAATTGATAAAAGAAAGAAACAGCAGGACACAGTCAGGGGAAGGATACATAAGATTATCTACCCTAATCTCGCACAAGAAAAATACTTAATTGAGAACAGATCTTTGAAGCTATTTAAAAACAATGATTAATATAGATTATCAAAAATCATAGTAAGGGTTTATTAACCAGGAGAGTACATTTTCTATGAAAAACAACAAACACCTGCATACTCACTTTTCTGTCAGTCTCAGCAACCTGCTTCTGGAGTCCCATTCAACGATTACCTACAAAAAACACATTTTTTTCACATAAATTGGTAAATATGTTTTCTTTTACGAAAACCAGGTATTTAAAAATAAATCCTCTTACTGCCATTCTCCATAATCTGTTGGCATTAGCTCAAAATAATTCATTGCATTAAACTAAGAAAGGACAAGGACTATTCAGCTAAATTCAAGCACATCAAGGAATTTCCCATGACAAATTAGGAACATCACTTTGCTAATAAATACTGGACTTCTGCTCTTTTTGTCACATTTTGTTCACTACTCCAAGTCTCAAACTCTCTTCCATTTGCTAGCAAAATCTTTTGGAAACTACTGTAACTGCTTTCATAGAAACAGTCAGGACAGTGTTTGATACATTCATTTAACCTGTATTCATTTAACTATCTTTTGGTACATCTAGAGAAAACACCAGACTCATCAGCACGAGAGGTTCATGAAAACCTTGGTTCAACGTAAGCCTTTCCTTCGACAATTTTGGAGAGTAAATCCTTACAAAGTGGCTTTTTCTCTAATTATCACCAGCCTCTCATTCCAGACACTCTGAATCTACCTTATACCATGGGTACAAACAAAGCAGCATCTTCACAGAATCACAGAATTCTGGGGTTGGAAGGGACCTCTAGAGACCATCCAGTCCACCCGCCCTGCTCCAGCAGGGACACCCAGAGCAGGGGGCACAGGGCGGCATCCAGGCAGTTTTTTCAAGACCTTAAGATCTTCTTAAAAGAAGAAAAGAAAAAGCTGCTCCTTTTATGTCCTTGACTTTAAGTAGGCTCCATAACCAAAACACAGGGATAGTCTGGCATAGCCACAGATAAAAATAAATAAACTGTCTAAATAAATCCGGTTGTTACTGTTTGCAGGGTGGGAAGGGGAAGCGTTTGTTTGGTTTTTTCCAAGCCAAACCACCACTGCTGCATGTTCTTGCTGTCGCTCCTTGGTGGCCACCGTGTTCCCAACGGGGACCCTTCGCTGTCCCCACACACCCTCGCAAGCAGGATCCCACATGTTTCATACAAAGGCCATTAGAGACGGATTATGATCCATTAGGATCCTCCATTGGCATCTGGAGTCCACGTACGTGCCCTACTGAATCACAGAATTACTAGGGTCATAACATAACATACTAGGTCATTGGGGTCATAACATAATATACGATATTATAGTGTATATAGAGAGAGTATAGATAATATACTATAGAGCATATATTATATAATACAGTAGGTCATATAGGGTCATAATATAACATTCTAGGCCATAGGGGTGATAACATAATATACTATATTATATATATACATATAGTGTGTCCATATATATACTATATATATAGTATATACTATATTATATAATATACCATAATATACTAGGTCATATAGGGTCATAACATAACATAGGGTCATAATATCCCTCTTTCTTTTGTCACTTCACAGAGCACAGAGGAATCAGGAGCATTACCAGAGGTTATTTTGACAAATCAAAAACACCAGTGGGAAAATGAAAGGTAGAGTTACTACCACAGAAGGCACAGAAGACATCCTGAAGGCAGAAAAAATAATAATGAAAAACACAGAATGACGTCAGGGAAGAAGTGCAGGGATGAAAGCAAAATCTCAGTGAGATCCTGCCATTAGAAGAATAAAATAGAGAAAAGCCAGACAGAATCCACCAAACACTGTCTGAAACATTAGTAAGGGAAAAATGGTGAAAAACTATATCTAGAAGACTAACTACACAAATTTTAATTGGGATCAATGAAATAAAATAAGCACGATTTTGAAAGCATCAAAGGAAAACAGAAGTTTGAATGGAAGGAAAAGGGGTTTTCAACATCTTGAACACATTTCACCTGTTAGAATCACAGAATGCTCAAGGTTGGAAGGGACCTCAGAG
>VZSG01000528.1:0-39469 GCA_013398315.1 Nothoprocta pentlandii | reverse complement strand
CCGAGCCCCGCGGGGCACCCGCGCAGTCAGCGCCCGGGCTGCCCGGCCCGGAGGGCTGCGCTGCCCCTGCCCGCGTTGTCGCCTTCACTGGCCTGGGCCCTCCCTGGTTCGTGTTCGCGCGGTGCCGGCGCCCCTGCAGACGTGAACCTGACAGCCTGTCCTTGTCCCCCGTGCAGGGCGAGGGGGCCTGGCGAGCGCCCCGGCCTGGCCTTGGGAGCCAGGTGAGCAGCCCTCCCGTTCCCCCGTGTCCAGTGGGACAGACGCGTTAAATACAAGAAACCGCAGTCACGAGATGATCCCATCCTAAAACTGCGTGGAAGCGATTAATGGGGAACGATTAATATTGCTGCTTGGCTGGTCCTTTGATGGGAGTCGTGCTCAGCCCCGTTGAGACGTTGTGCTGACTTCCAGCTAATGCTTTAAAGTCCAATACTTTGAAGATGAGGGAATCCACATAAAAGCATTCTGTATAAAACAGAGATCTTTCAGATTTGTTGGGGGGCTTTGGTGGGCCACAGAAACCAAGCTTTTCCTGGCTCAGGTGAGTCTCCTGCAGCAAGGAGCAGGCTCGAGGGGAAGGCTGGTTGCCTTTGGTCGGCCTGTGAAGTGAAATCCTGGGGAGGAGAGAGACTGGGGATCAAGGAGGAAGAATGTGATGAAAATATTAAGCTTGGACAGATTTGTGAAGTTAGAAAGTTCCTAAAGAAAAAGACTTTGGAGCCTTGTAATAGTAGAGCCTGTCTTCTAGACAGTTCATTAAAGTGGGGATCAGCATTTTTTTTCCTCAAAGTTGGAAAAAAAAATAGGACAGAAACTGTGAAGCTGGTAGAGCAAAGTTAGCATCCATGCAGTGGAGATGATGTCTGTGACTTTGTATCCTTGGTGCTTTGTACCTCTTGGCTGTAGTTGCCTTTTTTTCCTTTTTTCTTTTTCATAAAAAGGATGAATTATGGCAGAGTTGGAATGAAGTTGTATGGTGTTCTGTTAAGGTTTTTGAGGATGGAGGTGAAACCTGGCCATCTTACTGTGAAAAGGGCTTACAGCCACTTTGCTTTTGTTTTATTAAGATTGGATCTATGCAGTGAGTTGGGTAGAAAAGCAAAATGACTGAATCCCTGGTATAATCCTGATCGGCATAAACTGCCAAGAATATTTAGGCAGTGAGCGTAGCGACTGTGTTTCACTTGTATTTTTCTGAGGGCCTAGTGCTAAAGCTCCGCTGTAGCTGTCCAGAGGCCCCAATCCGGGACAGAATTCCTTCCTGTCGAGGGTTTGCTGGGAGCGGGAGCCACATTGCTCACGCTTCCTGGGTTTTCCACCTGCTGGAAGGGTTGATCTTCCCGCAGTGCTTCCCTCCTTCCTGGAGGCAGCTTGAGGTGCCCCGTGCTCCCGAGTGCCTCCCCATCGGCATGGGATCTGCCTGGTGCCCCGTTACAAGATGCCGAAGCCCCTGGTGCCTTTTAGGCAGAGAAAGCTGCCATCTGTGGCCGTGCGAAGGCCACCTCGGCTGCCACCTCCTCTGTTGCTGCAGCAAATGGGCCTTGGCAACGTGCCCTAATGCAGCACTCGGGTGGTGCTCGCCAGCTCTGCTGCTTTGCACTGCACGGCCTCACTTGGGGCGATCCAGATGCGTGGCAGGTTGCCCAGCCTGTTCTGTTGCCTTCATCCAAGACACTAATGCTGGCCAGCAAGGAGCTCAGGGCTCCGAATCCAGTGTGCGTAACGCCACGTACCACGTGTGGCTTTGGTTGCAGATTTTCATTTTGTTCTCCTTTGCTTAACCTTTTATGTTGTCATTTCTACTCATGTGAGAAAACAGTCTCTGGAGATGGGAAGACTCCAATTCAGTTATTTAGAAACTGCCACTTGAACTGGATGCAGTGAACGTGCCAGAAAAGAGAAGCAGAATGCTTGGATAATCCTTGTTCCTAGGATTGTCATGTCTTCAGGTGGCTGAATCATGAGAACATAGCCACAGATGGATTAGAGTGTGGTATTAGTTATTTTACAGCACTTCAACCTTGTGCTGGGTCGGCTTCACCTCTCAAGAAGTCCCCTGGCCCATCTGTGCTGTGAGAGATGTTAATTTCTAATACTTGAGTTTCTTTCATCATTGTTCCCTGCTGGTGTTTTTTACATGAATTGGTCTTGCTGGAGAACTGGTTTGGCCTTCAGTAAGGACGTAGTTAGGAACCACGTGTGCTGAAAGCTGGAATAAGGCTGCCGGAGAAGCAAGAATTAACTGGATTGCAGACGGAGCTCTGTGCTCCTTGGCATGTCCCCTTTATAAGGGCTGTGCTTTATTTTGATACTGTGTTTTACTCGTTTAGCTGTTGGACCAAGCCATGGCTACAGAATGGCTCAGAGGAAAGAAATGCTTAGCACAGATTTCTATGGGGAAAGAATCCAAACTCGAGGAAAAACAGAGTACTCCTTTTTAGTTCATTACCCAGCATTATCTCGTCTGCATGCAGTTGCAACACAATGCTTAAAATGGTTTTGAATTCATTTATTATTTCTAGGCGTATCCTTGGCTACTTATTCTCAGAGCTTAAAGGTGTTTACAAAAGAAAATGGTTTCAGGATTTCCCTGATTCCTACTTACAGAATTGGCCTTTCAGAAGCAGAAGCCCCTCTAGGGGAGCTGTTTCCATAAGCAGCTCAGCAGACTGGCAGCTCCAGAGCGGTGGGGAAGCAGGAGCAATAGGCACAAGACTGAGGAAATACTGGGTTAGCAGCTGGGCTGCACTTCGGAGCCAGGCACAATCCCCCAGGAATTAGGACTCTTGCTTTAAGGAATGTTTTTTATTTTTTTTTCAAATCCAGTTGTGATTTATTCTGTGTTGAATGCAGCTTGACTGTTGCATAAAGAATCAGATGGTGCAGGTATTTGAACACAAGCCACTACTTTTTTTTATGTATTGCCCAGAATATGTAATAAATGGAAGATTACATGTTTCTTTCTTCAGCCCAGCCTATGCTTGCTGCTCGGGTCACCCGGCGCTTTGTTGGCTACAGGTCATTAACTTTTCTCTTTCTCTCCTTTCGTCAGGAAAATGAGCGGCGGGCTGGCACCCAGCAAAAGCACCGTGTACGTGTCCAACCTGCCCTTTGCTCTGACCAACAACGATCTGTACAGGGTGAGCAGTCCGTGCTGAGAAGTTACTCTCTTCATATTGAAATTGATAATGGCTAGTTCAAGTGTAAATGCAAGATTAATACATGCTTATTATTTATGAAGCGTGTCTTGATACATTTATTACCAAGGAAATGCAATCTCTTGTTAAAATTGATTGTTTTGTTCTGTATTTCAGATCTTTTCAAAATATGGGAAAGTTGTCAAGTAAGTGCCCAGTTATGGCCTGCTATTTTTGAAGCTATGATTTTAAATATTTAATGTCTTTGCTCCCCTTGAATGTCTTGTGCTTTTTATAATTTAAGTGTGAGATATGGAATCATATAAAAGGGTGGTTCATTTTTTAATAAAGTAAAAAATTTCATGTCTGGGAGCTCTCGCAGTTACATGCATAATGTGGAAATATTGCAGTTGGAGGCAAGTCCTGTTTTGCTTACCACTAGTCCCGAGCAGATACAATGTTGTATACTTGTGTCTCTTGTCTGGAAGGATAGTTGAAACAATATTTTTCTTCAGGTAAGTAAGTAAACAAGCTCCCATAGTTGCACACTGTGCTCCTTTACAACCATAGTTGTAGATAATAATACTGTAATAATTTGTGAGGCAGGGAGCTAAATTCAGAGTTACTGTCTTCAGCAGTGTATTTCAGGTGACAAAAGAGCACAGAATGTCACTCAAGCAACAAAACAGCTTTTGAAAAACATGTTTTTTAAAGCAGCTTTGAGAGGACAACCCTTATGTGGGACTCTGGCAGACGTGCAGTGACAATGAACCGAGCTGCAACAGTCATCTTGTTTTCAGAATGGGGCTGTGTCCCCTCTTCTAGTCTCTTTTTGAGCTACTGGTTTAGAAAAATGCTGAGCCAAATGTGATACTGTTAGTGCTTCATAGGTCCTGACCTATTAGACCTGTTTCCATAAACTTGTCCCTTCTGACCTCCCGGTTTTCCGGAGTTCCAGGGTCAAGGTGTGGAGCCGTTGTGAGGGGCCGCTGTGTTCTGTTCTTTTGGCTTGTGAAGTTGCTCGGAAGGAGGAGCAGAACAGTATGAAATGCTGACTAGGATGTGTTGTTTACTTGAAAGGTGTCACAGTAGGGTGCTCTCTCCCTCTCTCTTTTCTGTATTTACTAGTTTATGGTTTCTGATGTTCTCCTTGCCCTTTTTTCCAACTACCATAGGGAATGGAAATGGTGATTTAAAGTGCCCATGCAAAATAAATCCTTTTGTGCGTCCTGTGTGAATACAGCTTTGAACTCACACTCTATCTGCAGATTTATAATTGTTGTACTGTCCCCTTGTATTATTTTGCAAATATTACTTGTGCCTAATTTTTTCCTGACATTTCATCTCATCGTTGCCAAAAGTAAAACTGAATGCAAAAAGTCATGACAATATCTGACAATATTACCATGAATAATTTTGTCTCCCTAGCAAACCTTTATCTATGTTTGCCACTTTGCGAGCTGCTGTGGCTCTGAACAGTGCAGATAATGTGGAATTGAACCAGTGGGTTAACTTCATGATCCTGGTTTTCTTTCTAGCAGACAGCCTGATATGTCTTTGGTTAAGGATGTTGAAACACTTCCACAAAAAGCTCTGTGATGGTGTCTAGGTCAGCTTTGACTTGGGCTTCTCCGAGTTGTGACTTGGGTCAACAAAATCACACCAACTCGTTACGAAGCTGCATATCACAGTGTGTGTTGGTTCTGTTAAGATTTTGGCTGTCTTGCTCTTAAACTTGTTAGGGCTCCAAGAAGTTGCTAACTTCTTACAGGCTCCTCACGCTTGTTTCTTTCCATTGCTGTGCATGATAACAGGAGCACTAAATACCAGAACTTTTAACAGTTTCATGTTAGAGTTCCATTGGAATTCTTGGGAGAGCAATATAGCAAAAGAATTAATAGAGTTGTTCTAAAATCAGTGTCATTGACACTTCAACTCGGCGTTCACTCCTTGTGAGCCCATCCTTGTGAAAGAGGCTCTGATTTTTAAAATGCATCTGTTACCTATGCAGACCACCTGCTTTTGAAGTAGGACTCTCTTTTTTGTGGGAACAAAAGAAGTCTTATTTCTTGCCTAATTGGGTTGTGTTATGGTTGAACTTCTTTTGGCTTGTAGTGGACTTGGAGAGGACACAGAGCTTGTTTTCTTCTTTTTAACATGTACTTTTATTTTTAACTTACGTGAAGGCTACAATCCTGTAGCTTGTATGCCTTTTTGCACATAGTACTTTCTTAAGGCTAAATAAATTTGACAAAAGATTGAAACAGGTGAAATTGGGTTGCTCTTTCCCTACTCATCATTTTTTTTTTTTTTTTTTCCCTTTTGCTTCATTGATCCTTGTGGAACAATTCCCTGTGCTGAACCTGGCTCTTTGTACCCAAACACAGAATTCTAGAATTCTCAGCTTGGGTACAGTTCAGTACACCTCGTCTTTCAGTAGCTGTAGCAATGACCAAGTTTACTCCTGAATCTTAATTCTGCTTCCAAAATGTGTAGTTGCCTCCAGCTACCTTATCTGCATGTCTAAAGAGTATATTTTTTTTATATGACTATAAAATATAACTAAAATAAAACTAAGGAAAAATCTCTCTGAAAGGATTTTAGCATATCAGTAATGTGGTTATGTTTCAGAGTTACTATTATGAAAGACAAAGACACCAGGAAGAGCAAAGGAGTTGCCTTTATTTTGTTTTTGGATAAGGAATCCGCACAAAACTGTTCTCGAGCACTCAATAACAAACAGGTAAGTTGGAGAAAGTTATTATGGCAAAAGGGCTGGATTTAGAGCCCCCAAATATTTACTTATCTCTTTCTCTCCAACTTGCTGTAGCTATTTGGAAGAGTAATAAAGGCAAGTATTGCCATCGATAATGGAAGAGCAGCAGAATTCATTCGCCGACGAAACTACTTTGATAAGTCTAAATGTTATGAGTGTGGGGTGAGTAAAATCAAAAATGATTGATTTTTATAGAGAATTCCATTCCGAAGATGGAAATATTTCCATCTTTGCTTTCTAGTTGTTTTTTCCTTCTGTTTGACCATTGCTAACATTGCATACGGTAGGCACTTCTTGCTCCTAGTATTGTCAACTCAAGTAACAGTGAGATCTAGAAGGACAGTAACCCATGCTGATTTAATTTGGGATTTTGCGTGAGGAGAAGATAAATGCTTGTGACAGTTGTATAAAGTGTTGGTGAATAGGCAGAGCTGCCTACTATCAATATAATGCTGTGTGAGAAGGAAAGCCTTTCATCTTCACTTCAGATTGTCTGCTTTTGCTGTCTCTTAGGATGTTTTTGATATGATTGGGGCTAAAATAAATGTGAGAAACAACAGGTTTTGCACAGAATAGTCTTTTTGTTTTTGTTATAACCCATTCCTTATTTATCTTGAATATAATACCTTGAACACTTGGTTTGGATAGTTTAACACCAAACGGAAACTTGAATTCTATAAATCTCTAAATGTTTTTGAGAGCAGAAATGTTGACTGTCGTACCTAAAACTGCTAAGGCTGCGTTTTGCGTCTGATCTTGAACATAAACTGCATTCTAGTGTGTTCAACACAATAAAATCTGCTTTGCTTATAATGTATTCTGAATTTGAGGCTAAAGATACATATCACCACCAACCTCTTAGTTTCCATGGCAAATTTCTAAATACGAATTTGCCTTCTGTGTACTAATACGTTGGTACATCGTCCAGTGGGTAATTCCATTTATCTTACTAATTGCCTCATATTTTTCACTATGAACTGTATTTTGTTGCCTTTATTTGTTATGTTAATTTTCTTCCTGATTTATTTCAACATATAATTTTTGATAATGGTTTCTTGTAACCAGTATTTCTTTTCTTTCTCTCTTTCCAAGGAAGCTGGACACTTAAGTTATGCTTGTCCTAAAAATATGTTAGGAGAGCGAGAGCCACCAAAGAAAAAAGAAAAGAAGAAGAAAAAGAAAGTGATTGAACCAGAAGAAATGTATGTATATTTATTTACATGCTGCTCCTGCTTTTAGTCAGCCTTTTTGCATACTGACTGCTTGACACAGAGGTTTACATGTTTTTCTCTTTATATGAAGTGAGGAGGAAGAAGGAAGTGAAGAAGAAGGTGAAGACCCTGCACTGGATAGCCTCAGCCAGGCCATAGCTGTTCAGGTACAAAACTGGAGCATTGTATATTTATTTACAAGCACAATTAAACTTCCTCTTGTACTTGCCTTTCAAAAACAGCCTTCCAGACTATAAGAGGCACCTTTAAGACTCTCCATTGTGTAGCTGTCTGAGCGCTGTGCCTGACAGCAGTTGTAGAGTGCAATTTGTTCCTTCATGTTGCAGGCATGTTGAGGCTTTTTGTACTGTTTCACTTTTGCTGTCTGTGCTTTCAAATTGAAGTTTTTCATCCTTTCCTTCAAGCTCTTTCACTGCTTAGTTCCCTGTCATATCTGCTGCAACGCTCCATTAGGTTTTTGGTCTGCAGATCCCCTTTTACCCTAGTAACTGAGCATCCAGAAAAGCAATCATGTCTAAACGAACAGGTATGTCCTTTGCCCTTGTTCACTGAAGAAAAACGTTGAACACCTGTTTTTGGAGCATTTCCTTTAGCAAACACAATCCATCACTGTCTTCTGTAGAACCTTTTCCTCAGGACATGTTTAATGCAGCTTTAGTTGTATTGCTAGGCTGACAGCTGTATCATCACTGACACTTTTCTGCGTCTGCACAGATTTTTACCTCACTGCACAAACCAAGCCTGAATTGAGGTTCAAATTTCATGGCTCCCCAATCCTCAGCTGTTCCTTTGCCCTTTTTAAAAAGTTCAGAGTTATTAAGATCACCTTATCCTTAATGTAACTGTGTCAAGGTGAGAAAAGACTCTTACGTGATTTAGTCTGAAAAAATGTTGCAAGTATGCAAAATTACTCAATTGAAAATACTCCACCATTGGAAATTAAGTGGTAAATAAGCCAGGAAATACTTCAGTTTCTTTCAGCATCCTAAGTTTTCAATTGGGAAGTCATGTGTCCAAGTGAAAAATGTGAAAATTAATCAGTTGAAAGTTAAATTAGATTTTTCTACTGCTGAGGATGTGGATTAATGACTGCCAAACACAAGAGAGAAGTTAGTAGGACTAAATGCTTCAATAATGCCAGTTTGTAATGCAACATAAGGGTGGCTTCAGATCTCAACTACCCTAAAATTTGGAAAGTTTACTGTGCGTATATAGGTCCTCCCTTTGAAAAGTGAAGGGTACTGCCTGCGGCCTGCATTGGGTTTAGAGGACATTTTTACAATTTGTAAGGGAAAATGACTTTCAGAAAGGCTTTCAGTGCGTTCGTCAGTTAGTCTGTCCAGAAATGAAGGGAAAGCCTTGGAATTCTTCTGAAATAATTCAGTGCATTCTAATAATTATAGTCTGTAATGCATCTTAATGTTTCTTAGTGCTTTCAAGTACTATACTTGATAGACTAAATGCTTTCAATTCTTCCACTATAGCAAGCCAAAATTGAGGAAGAGGAACAAAGATGGACACAGACCGCAGGAGAACTGTCGATTTCAGATGATTCAAAACGTCCACGGATTAAGAAAAGCACTTATTTCAGTGATGAGGAAGAACTCAGTGATTGAAATAATGCTGTTTTATATAGCTATATGTATATAATGTACATTTTGTAAAGGGATACATGGTTATCTGTAATATGGATTTGTCTTGGTGTTGAAGGCATTTAATAAAAAAAAAACTGTAGGGAACCTTCTGTCCTCCCTGCAACGCCATTTTTTTAGTTCCCAACACTGTCTTTGATCTCTCTCAACTTCTGCCAGCAAGGCAACTGCTGAAGACAATGATGTGTTTCTAAATTAAATCCAGAGGAACATCTGGGAGAACACCCCATGCAGTTGGTGTCTACAGCAGAAACTTGGGGGTGAAATCTTTTTAATTAGGGGAGCTAAGAGGAGTTCCTCTTGGGATTACTGTTAACTTTGCTCCTCTGCCTAGGGCTGATTTATTTTTCAGTCTCTGTCATTGTGCTAGTCTTTTAATTGTTTTTGCAATTATATAATAAAATACTGTCTTGTAAGCTTGTTCTGTGAAATCACTTTAAACTAAGCAATACAGCTACCCATTTTCCAAGAAGTGTTAAGGTGTTGGTTTTTTCAGTCCTATGCACAGTTTTAGTAACCTGCACTAGTCTAAATATAGATCTAATAAGAGAGGCAAGTTAAAGGTGAAGTGGTGACTAGCTTCATCTTAAAAGCTTCATACTTTAGATGGAAATATCAGATCTCCAGTCTGATATTTCCTTTCTCCCAACATGATGAAGGCACTTTTTCTCCTGACTAGTATTTTGGTGTCCAACATGGTCATTATGGCTCTGCGCTGTTTTTAAAGGTATGTGTATCTAACACTGGTCTCAAAATCATAGCTACTTTTTAGGCTTTATCTGCTGACAAAACCTGAGGGTCCGATAAGGTTCCCTGGGTGCATGTGAACCAGCTCCTGTGTATCCTGTGTATGCTTGGACCTGTTGTAGTCTCCAAGTGAAGCGTGTTGGCACCTGTCTTACACCTAAAGCTGTTCAGACCTTTTAAACAGGGTCTACAAGCCTAAATATCTGTAAGATCCTAGGCACACATTCTGCTGCAAGCTCAGTACAAAGCACTGCAGCAGTTCCCGCTCCTAGAAGTACAGGTGAGTGGTGCTGGCGATAACCTTTTCACAGGGGTTATTTTGCTGAAAGTCAAGCCTTTCATTTTTAGGAGGCACGGTATAAAACACTGAAGCTTTTGCGTTTGGCAAAAGAGACCAGCTGGCCTCTGTTTCTATTTTCAGCTCTTCCTGTTGCTTATCAAGACTTGATTTTCTTCCAGATCTACAAAATGTAAATCTGGATATACCATTACACATTTCTAGCTAATGCAAATTTACACTTAAATATATAACTGCATGACTGTTGATATATGACTGACTGTTTCGGCAACAGCCCTTACCTTCCAGTAAGCTTATACGAAGTAGTCTGTTTTAAAAGGTCATTCTTGGGGCTTCTATTCCTGCATTCACTGAAGTTTAAACATGAGAACAAGGTATTACATTGATTTTTTTTTTTTCTCTGCACTGACTATTTAAGGCCCCAGGGTGGAGATGTACAGACTCTATGTATCGGAAAATTTTCGTCTTTACTCCAAGAAATGTTTTTATGGCTGTGTGACTTTATGCTGAAATGACAATATACTCGAGTTAGTGGCTTTAGAGAATTTCAGCAAGATCTCCTGATACTGAGTAGCCGGGTTCTGAAGTGGCAGGGGCAATTTAGCTTTAATAAATGCAAATCACTGCACATTGTGCGTTATAATTAAGATTGTTTTTCTACAGTGAAGACTTGGAAGCTGTGCTGAGAAAAGGATCTTGCTCTCAGCATCTATGCTTCTTGGCAAGTGTTAGGTTACTGCTCCATGGCAGTGAAAAAAGCAAATGAAATTTTAAAAAGGAAAGAAATAGCAACACTGGGAGACAAAAGTTATGTTACAATTAAAGTCCTGTTCTGTCTGCATCTGCAATTCTACAACCTAGAATAGGATAGAGGACCATTTGACGTCCTCCATGACTTTGTTCTGGGAATGTTTGCCAACTTGTAAGATTTAAGAGGCGTTCGCTGAAGTGAACAGGCAGTGAATTTCAATTAATTTTTATTTCATCACACTATGTAATTTAGTTTTGGAGCTCATTGCGGTGGGACTTTTCTTCAGTGTGATAGGGTCAAAAGAGTCACTTATTTGTGGAATGCCATAAGACTTAAATCTCTACTTGGACAAACCCTAGGCTGCTACCCACAAGCAGTTGTGAAGTATGGGGGGAGAGATCATCAGCCTAGAATGGCTGCTTTCTTCTCACTTTTCCTGAGTATTTGCTGCCGCTGTCTTGCCAGAAGCACCAAACCTGACCGTTGTTCCGACAGGGCACCGCGCTTGCTCAAGAGCTTGGCTGGCGAAGGCAGTGGCTGCATCGCTGTGAGCTGCTGCTCCTTCCTCGCTGCTTCCCCAGGAGCCTGGGAGCAGCAACGTGGGCCGGGCTCACCGGGTGCCACTGCTCCAACCTCCTCGGCTCGAGTCACTCGCAGGAGCTGCTGCTCCCGGGAGCAGCAGCGTGGGCCGGGCTCACCGGGTGCCACTGCTCCGACCTCCTCGGCTCGAGTCACTCGCAGGAGCTGCTGCTCCCGGGAGCAGCAGCGTGGGCCGGGCTCACCGGGTGCCACAGCTCCAACCTCCTCGGCTCGAGTCACTCGGAGAGGCCGGCGGTGCTAGAAGGGCAGCAGATAAGGCCTGCTCTGTGCAGGACCAGCACGTTAAAGCCCTACCTTAAATTGTCTTCTCTATGATAGTTTGCCTTATACTGTTTTTATTTTTGTTGTTTAATAGTGCTTTGTAACAGCAAAAAAAAAAAAGAAAAAAAAAAGAAAGCGCTTGGTGCTTTCCTAAAACAGGTCCCAGAAGGGCTTTGGAGGAGTAGGATCTTTGCACTGGTTCAGGGAACCAGAGTCAGGAGTCCAAGTTTCTAATCTTTGCTGACAAGGTAATGAGGCATCTTTGGGTGGGAAATCCCCCATGCTAGCATTAGATAGCTACTAAATTAGAGAGCTACAGTACCCATTCCGCTTTCTCATATCTAGATTTAATATCTGAAGCATCCCTGATGCAGCTGCCTCATTCTGGGTAAAAGCCAAGGCTTTTTGGCTACCTCTCCTTCATCTTTGAACGCCCAGGGGTTTGCTCCTGTTTTTGCCCATCCTGACCTATACCTGGCCGTGTGGCTTTAGGTTCCTGCCTGATGAGTGTTTGGAGGCAGCTGGAGTGTTAACCAGGCTCCTTCAGGGCTTTAGAGCAAGCCAAGAGGCTACGTTTTAAAACAAGGGTAGCAGAGTGGTGCTTTTGTCATTGTTTGGTGTTCTCAAGCAGCAGCTCAGGAAGCAGAGGCAGCCATGCAGCTATGCTATCAAAGAGAGAAGAATGAAACCCGTCGTGTAGAACACCTTCCTGTTATTGTCAGACAAACTGCAGGGCAGTATTTTTTTTTTTTTTTGGGTGGGTGTAAAGTAATTTTAGGTCCCAGCTTAGCTGAATGCTGCTGTTAGAGGATGCTTAGTTTGACATGGTGTTGGGGGAGATGACTTTAAGCAGCAAATTGATTTTTTTTTTCATTTTTGAATCATGTCAGAAACTTGGATTTCTCTGCAAACATCCACTCATTAGATTCTTGATTTTTTTTTCATTTTCAAATCAGAGCTTGGAAATGGTCAAAATAAGCATTAGAAAATCTCTTGTCTATTGAATTTGGTTGTCTGTTTGAATTTTGTGTCTCAAAAGCCTCCAGAGGATGACTTTTTTCTCTCTCTGAGGAAAAACAAAGGGGCCATGGAAGGGTATGGAAGGATTAGGAACCTTAGCTTAAAAGGTTATAAATTTATTGTTTAAATTGTACTTAAGAAGCATTTGTAAAACCATAGTAGCTATAAGAGACTGGAAAACCAGAGTATTTTAGTCCACTTTTAACAGTCTCCCACTATATTCTTGACGCATTCAGGTTACTACACTGAGCAGAGCAGTAGAAGGGGCTGTAAATACAAAGAACTGCATGTAGCTGCACAGGTGATGTCTGGAATATCTTGTAAACGCTCTATCTTTGGCTTCTGGGTCACCGTGTTCGCTGGGATGGCCCCGTGTTGCCCTGCAGGGACGGCACGACGTGGACAGCGGGGAGAGCTGCAAAGGTTCCCCTGCCTCTGGGCTACCGGGGCACTAAGTATTGAGCTGCTTAGAGCACTCAGAGGTGCTGGAATAGAGGGAAAAAGGACTTTGTTCCCTGTTTCTGCTTCATCTGTCATCTGCAATGTCATTAGAATAATGTTTATCTTTGTATCTCCACAGTTGCTCATTTGTAAAAGTATTTAAAATAGACTCTTCCAGTTGTGTCTTCATAAAATGACCAATAGTTGATAGCTGATTGCTTCTTGTTGTTGGAGCTTCTAAAACTGCTTTTAGGTGTTCTTAAAGTAGTCACACTTAACAGCTCTGTTTATCTTAAGGATCATACCAGGGTGAGAGTTTTCTGTAGCTGTTGAAGACGATATTAAAAGTGACTACGCTGGTCCTCCTTCTGAGGCAAAGGTATAAGCTAAAGGGATTTCTCTCTCTCTCTAGGGGTGGGTGAGATTGTTCCTTGTATCTATCCTGATGTCTGGAAAAAATAGTCTAGAAAGAAGTAGGGAAGTCTGAAGAAATTCTCTATGTAACAGCAAGTAATGTTTTTGAGGTTGTTTGTGGGGGTGTAATTGATTCCTTGTGAAATAATGTTTCTTCAGTGTCAGGCTACCCTGACCTTGCAGTGTGTTCTGAAAGTCACAATGTCAACTTATACGAGTGTTTAATGGATGTGGCAGTCATGCCAGCACTGAGAGAGTTACAAAATCACAGCAATAAGATATGATGAAAGCATATGAGAAAAACAGCACCAGTGTAGGTCACAGTGGCGCGAAGAACTGCCTGAGTTTCTAAAATGAGAACTTCCCCATTTGGTTAATAAGATGCTCCGGAGAATCAAATGCAACTCTGAGGTTATGAGCCCCTCAAAGGCAACAACTGCAAGCCCACGTTAGGATGAGCTGAGCCATGAAATTCCAATTTTATCAGTATGCAGCTAAAGAAAATTAGAAGGTTTCCAGATTTAGATATTGCATGGAGCTTGGTGCAGCACAGCACAAGCTGTCATTTGGTTGCAGGGATAAAAATGCATGATTTCAACTGTGTATGTGATAGCGGGGGACATCTGTATTAGCTTCTACGCAATGTGTAGGTGCAGCTATAAAAAGAGGAGGAACTCAAAGTAGAACCAAAAAGGCCATTTGGGACTGAACGGGCACACTGTGAAGTTCCAAAGCACTGAATTGTGTTATTAGAGTGGATGAGCTAGAAATGCCTGTAATTCTTTGTGCTTAATTGAATAATGAGTGTGTTAATTCTGAACACTATGAACCAGTTTGGTGTGCAAGTCTGGTGAAAGCAAATGTTCAAGGAAGGGAAGGGAACTAAAAGAGGACATAATCCTGATATAATCCTACAAAGGACTCCATTTGGGATGCCCTTGTTGTGTGGATTTGATTAGGTGGCAAAGAGCCATCTGCCCATGATGCCTGGAGCCATAAGTGTGCATATAAATTGGAATGACTTGGTAGCATATGGCAGGTTAGGAAAGACGAGAACATGCAGTACTTGGACGTGATGGTTCTGAGTTCATGAACCATGTATCTGAAAGGGGTGATTGTGATCCTTGAAATTATGCCCTTTCAAAGAATGTCATTTTTCTTTTCTTTTTGAAAATACTACAGCTGAAGAGTTATTTTCATCAGCTGCAGAATAATTCTCTGAGAAGTGTTTTTATGGTGGGAAGCTTTCAGAGGAAAACCCTACCAGAGGAGACTCAGTTAATTAAGATCCGGGAGGCAGTTCTGCAGCCAGGGTGGATCCGCAGCGCGTCCCATGCCCGCGGAGTCCCGGGGAATGCAGGGCCCCAGAGCATTATTCATGCTCATATTCAATTTAGCTGCACTTGCTGGAGACTGTCCAGAATCCTGTCCCTTTGCTGCACGATTTAGGTCAAATACACTATGGACTGCATGAGGACCCAGTAGCCTTGGCAAAATCTTCACGTTTTTCACCCTTCTGTTACTTGTACGTGAGTGGGAGACTTTACTGCACATACGTTGCAGGTCCACTTAAAGCCAAAGGACCACAAAGCACACAATATGCTGTTATAATTCCTACCAACTTACTACTAAGGAATTCAGTGTGGTGTTTTGCTCATGAGCTGGCTTGTATAAAATAAACTGGTTGTTGGGAGGAGGACGAGCCCCTTGGATCTGAACATAGCAGGAGCACTGCATGCAGATTGCTCCCCTGCTCCAAGGGAGGGTGAATCAGGAATAATTATAGCAGCGTCCTCTTAATATGTTAGTTGTGATTCCTGGGGCTGGGAGAAAGAGGAGAGAAGGGAGGGCAGGGCAGAGAAACGAGTAGGCTAAATGGAATGAGTGCCATCACTTCTGCTAAATATTTTCACATGTCTTTTTATGGATTCACCCCTAAGAGTACTTTAGGTCAGGATTTATTAGGATTTAACTTATGTGGCACCTCAGTCTGCAGCACTTAGATGTCAATTCTAGCTGCAAAGCTTTGATTACAGCAGTATGGCTCTTGCAGAAGTACAGCAAAAGCTCTGCATAGGTTATTTTAAGGCAGATGGGACTTGATGCACCTTCCATGTTCGTGCTTTAAGTGGTCTCTACTGGAAACAGTGACACCTGTACCTTATTAGAACAATTCACTGTAAGCTATTTTTTTACGTAGTTGATATATTTAAATAGATTCTGAAATGAGTAAAGGACAAATAGTTAACAAAACACATTTCATGTAAGTTTTCCCATTCTAAAGCAGTTGCTATGAAAAGCACACTTTAAATATTAAAGGTGTTTAAAATCAGCAAGAGAAACTAGTTTAGTAGGAGAAAAATCATCACATTTCCCTTGACATTTTAAAAATCTCAAAACTTTAGTTTGACAAAGAGGGTTTTTTTAACTGCAAATTTGGGTGTTTGCTATCATTTCTGTTGTTTATTAATATGGAGGAAAGTTGATGTGCTTTTACAGCCTAGATGTTCAATAAAGTTTGTTCTTGCGCTTTGCCATAACCATCTCCAAAGAATCCACAGTTTAAAGGCTAATTGAGATAAGTTAATATTATAATAGATATTTTACGCACAACTGCAGTGACTGTAAGCCTATGTTTAAGAGGGACTTAAATGCAGACAGCACAGCAGCTTTGTGGAAAATAAGAGGATATATTCTGCTTGGAGCGAGGATAGAAAAGATTTCAGAAGCTTAAGGAAAAGAAAAAAGAATTGGCAGATGGGACTGAAAACATTATTGATAGGACAGGGACCAGCATCAAAGCAAGGAGAAACATGATTGTCTTTTACATTAATTCCCCTCCCTTTAAAGAAAACTTGTATAGGAAATGAGTGGTTTTATGTACTCTGATGAAAGGTTTATTCTTCGTATTCATCTCTGAACTTGGTATCTGATTTTCTGTGGTGCTGAGCTTCATAGCAATATGACAAAGGTGAATGCAAGACACTGGATTTTTGTTTCTTTTTTGAAAGATAAACCCAAGAATGATTTCCTAGTACATCTTCTGCTTCTCCAATTATTTTCAAGAGCTCTTTATCCAATAAAGAGCTTTTAAGACATAAAAAAGCAAAGCAGTGTCTCCTAACCCATCTCCCCACTCTACTGCCCATCCTTCTCCCATAGGATTAGGGTTGTTCCGAGCTTTCTTCAGTGCTTCAGACAGTCTGGATGACAAGTTTTGCTCTCCCTCTTCACCTCACCATTGATTTAATTTATGCCCAAGAGTTTTGTCTTTTTTAGTAACTTTTCTTTGTCCCCATGGTCTTTTTTCCTCTCCAGATCTGTCATTTGCTCAAGTAGAATTTTTTGTTCTGTTGTTTTCATATCCAATTTTCAGGCCATCTTCAGAGTGTAACTCATTGCTTTCCAGCCATGTCATTCAATTATTCCATCCAAATGATTTTCACTTTTCTTGTCATTGATTTAATTTGATATCTAAACAAGGACCTAAGTTTGCAACTCAAGTAGTCATTCAAGTCATGTTTCCTTTGACAAACTGCCCATAACGTAAGGAATCCATTCATCATTTGCCACATTTAGCCCCTTCAAAAGAAATTAGTTCACCAGAAAAATACAAAATATTTAGAAAGGAATGCAAGTCTAGCAGCTGAAGTAAGGAACTAGTGGCACAAGTTCATTCTATGTTTTGTTCTAAAATTTTGGGTGTTAATAAACAATGAGAAACAAGAAATTCATTCCAAAATTTACTGACAAAAATGCCTGCCTGGAAACTTTCCTCTACCATCTTTTTTTTTTTTTTTTTTCCTCTCCCCTTGTAATGTAATTGTTGCATGATATAAATGACTTAAATTGAAATCACTGAGATGATTAAAATATATATGGTCATCATTAACTGCGTTATAGCAAAGAAACTCAAACGATGAATCACTCAGGCAAATGTTTGCTGCCAGGTTTGCTGACAAATGTATCATACACCTGATGTATCATAACAGGCTTCAGCTGGTGAGGGAGGCCAACAAACTGTATTTCAAATGTCTAGACATAGTCCTTTGGGGAATACTTATATCAGTTTCATACCTCCAGCCTAAAAGGTTAGTGTATTAATTCATATATGATTTTAAGGATGAATTTTATGTGATATTATGATCAGTGGTGCTTTTTTGCTGTTGCTGTCTTAAAAGATTTATTACTTGTTCCATTACCTTTTTTCTTCCTTTCTTCTTTCTCCCCATCTGTTCAAGGATTAAAGAGTTCACTGTGGAAATCTGCTGATGTTTGGCACACATGCTCATTGTAGGAGCCTATTTTTATTTCTAATATAGAAAAAAATATGAGTGGGATTTTTTATTATATCTTGATATGATTCCAAAGATGCTGTCTTAAGCTTATTCAGTTCCTAATTCATTGTACTTCATTTAGAAATAAGTATTAATTGATGTTTCCTTCTAATAAGAATAAGCTGACAGAGTGCTATTCTATATTTTGATTCATCCCTCCATAGTTCCTTACTCAGGCTGTAACCAAATGTTCATATATCTTATTGCTACATAGGAATGTTTATTTAAGGAGACTGCATTTCAGCTCGAAGAAAAGAATCCCAGGAGGGAATTGAGAGACCCGGAGGAACTTCCATGCCTGCTGACATTTACATGGCACAAATGGTTTCATTAAGAAACGGGTGAGTCATGTGAAGTAAACAAGTCACCTTGCTAAGAAGAAATCCCACATAACCTATCATTCATTCTTATGGGTTTCCCAACCTACTTTTCTCATCAAAGGAATATGGGTCAAGTTCTACCCAGTGAAAGTGGCATCGACTCTGTTAATTTTCAAGTTTCAACAGAACTGAAGCAATAGGAAAGGAGCTCATAAGAAACAGTCAAAAAGTAAAATGGCAATTCCGACAAAAAAAAAAAAGGGGGGGGAGGGATAAAGGCATTACAGCAAGCTTTCCCAAAGGGGATCCAATAAGGAATGCAGTAAAACGTGAATTTAGCCAAGCCATGAGCTCTTAAAGTTTTTAAACATACAAAGAAAAATGGATCCTAGGTTTGCTAACTGTAATTATACAGAGATAAAAACATCAAAACATCAGGCAGTCAACTGGGAAACAAGAGAGAGAATTGGAAGAATGACAAGGAAAGAGGATGTGTTCATAGGGATGTTATTATTGAGCACTCAGTTGCTGATCCAGCCTTCACCAGGGAAGAGTTTTCAGCACATAAGCTGAAAAGGCAGAAGTGTTTAATTCCTGGTGGAATCAGTCTTCACTAATCAAGTCAACTGTAATGCCAGCAGCAAAGGTATCAGGAATGCAAGCTTCAATAGGGAGAGAAAGGGTTAGAGAATACTTAGATGCTCTTGAAACAGCTGGGCCTTATGGAGTTCAACTGAGAGTACATAAAGGCCCTAGGCAATTTTATGAGATGTCTTTGAGAATTTGCATTTGTAAGTGTAAACTTAGATCCTGTGGAAAAAAAGGAGCTGAGGGTTCTTAGAGTCATGTTAAAAAGCCAGGAATAGAATAATCGAGTAAGAAGAAAAATCCATTTGGACTGTAAGTAATCTGATGTCTTTCTATGTAAGAATATAGGATTTACAAATAAAAGAGATGTGGCATATACTCTGTATCTTGAATTCAGTACCGTTTGTGATGCTGCCTCACATGACACGCTGATGGCGTGGTCTAAACGCTGCTGCTGCAACCTGGCTGCAGGATTCGCTGGAAAATTCCTCTTGGTGGTTCCCAAGAGAGACTGGGGAGAGGTACCGAGTGTGTTCTGCAGAGATCTGCTGTAAATACAGTGCTACTCAGTACTCCAGCACCTTGGATGATGACATGGAGAATACGACAGGCACCGCATAGGACACTGACTGTCCTGGCTTTTCATCTGATTCTGCTGAATATTGAATGAACATAAGAACAGATTTCCCTTTTCCGGCTGTTCCTGAGCTGGTCACCTACCTCTGGTGGTCTCTGCGAGCGCCTCTTGCTGCCTCTCCCGAGTGTCCATGGGGCTTCTGCCCCGCGCTCGTCGCTGCCACCGCTGCTCCGGGCTCCTCTTGGTCCTCTGGGGACAGGGGCCACGTGGCGAGGAACTCCGTGCAGCATCTCTGTGTTAATAAAATGCTTTTCATAAATAAATGAGCTAACCCCCCTGAAACTGAGAATTTGTATAACTATTTTCCTCGCTAATCTAAATTTTCAGTAGACTCTCTTTGCCAGAAAATACTAGGTCTGCTAACGTTCGCTTCACAAGCAACTTTATCTTTCCTATTTCAAGGAGAGAGACTATAAAGCCGTGAGGGATTGGGGGGGGACGTTGTTTTGATCTCCATAGTCCCTCTCTAGCAAAACAAAATTCTCTTTTCCTTGGAGGCAAATTATAAGATCTTCAAAGCTAATAATTGTCCTCCGTCTTCCAAGTGTACATTGAAGCCTGGGGCCACCGGCTTCTTCCCGCTTGTGCTTCCCACAGCCCTCAACAAGCTCCACTCTGCCTCTCTCTGGTGATACGTTAGTATCAGTAACTTTCCCTCCCTAACAAAATCAAATCCCACATTTATAAAATACTTTGCCATTTTTAGATCAAGGGCACCCCTACATTTATCTGGGCTTATACTCCTTTATAATGGCAGACTGGTGTTTTGATGATGTAGTAAAGAGGGACACCCATCACCCCATGCACTAAATGCCCAAAGCTGAAATCAAAATTCTCAGGGCTTAGCTGAGTCCAATTCCCTTTGGTCTGTTGGCATCGATTTTGTCAGCATGTGGGGGAAAGAATGAAAGACAAACACGAGCACAAAGAAAAGTGATAAAATTCAAAAAAAAAAAGGCTCTTTAAATGTATTTTTACATTCAAAGCTTTTTGTTAATTGGAAAGGGCGCCTTATATGTGATCATTATTTAAAGAGGAGGCGACTGCAAGCAATTTACCATTTAGATGCCAAGAGACGGCAAAGCTGTGTGAGGTATTGGCCACATAAGATGTTTCATCTAAGTGTCCGATGTTATCAAGGTGCAGCCCCTGCCAAGGCAGCTCCCCTCGTTATGTGTAGGTATCGGCAAGCGCTAAATAACAGCGTGGCTGACCGCAGGAGTCAGCATCGTTACAAATTTGCAGCCTTCCTCTTACGCTTTCAGGGCAATAAGATGAATATTTCCAGGTCCTGCTTTGATAGATCGCAGCTTGTAATTACAGTCACGTTGCATGGGAACGTGGGCACACTGCTGGCTAGGACAGAGAGACACAGGCAAGATCGAAGCCTCCCCGTTATTTTTTCCCCTCTTTCAAAGCGTTACCATGTGCCTATTTTAGGAGTTTTGGTGGGAATGTTTTTAAATCCTTTTTTCCCTCCCTGATTTTTATAGCTCTGAAAGCTGTGGCTGTTCTGCTTTGTTCCCCTTTTAATCAATTTTTCTTTGCTCCGACCTTTATCTATTTGCCGGGCATTCACTTGACTTCCCAATATCCCTTCTCCTCCTCCCTCGCCTCCACTCGCTCCTACACTGAGAGCTCTCCTGCCTCCAGCTCCATCCCCAGGGGCAGCCCCATCATTATCACCTCTCCTTCACTCTCCCCTTCCCTGACAGACCGAGAAGTTGGATGACACACAGTTTCCTGCCTAAGAGGAGGCTGTTCCCTGCCGGCATTTATTTATTTAATAACTCCTTTCACACTTTGTTGTGGAAGATGCAAGAAAGGAAACAAAGCAGTAGTTTATTATAGAAGATACAGAGCAGAAAATGAAACAGTGGATTAGGAGGCCCAAGCTCATTCAGCACCATCAGGTGCTCTGGAGTAAACGGGTCTGCGTCATAGTCTGGCAAAAAAACTAAAACCGAACTTTTGAACACTTTGCCTCAGCCCAAAATCTTGCAGTCACACAGTCACATAATAGAAAATGCTGATAAATTTACTCGAGAAAATTAAATGTTAAAACAAAACAAAGACAAAAAACAAACAAACAAACAAACAAAAGATCAGGGTTATTTCTGTGCTGGCAGGTTTTATGACAGATCAAGTATTACCGGTTCTCAGCTGGGTTTTACTGCACCTCCCTCAGCTATCCACAAGTCTTTTTTTGCTAGATCCTTGCCCACAAAGCGATAAAACCCCAAGGCAAAGGTAATTCCTTTAAGTGCAGGCTCTCAGCCTTTCTTTTCCTGTGGTTGCTACAGCTGGACCTCTATAGCCACAGCCTTTACTTTGGACGTTTGTTACCCCGGACCTCTCCATCGCCAAAGTAGCCAACTGTGCAGCACAGTCACTTACGTAGAGCCTAAAAGCTGCCATATAAATGTCAGTTCCATTGAGTCCTATAAGCTGTGACCCAAAATAGATCCTGGATCAGAATCTGCTCAGGCTCTGGGGATTATCTGCTGAGCACTAGTACCTCAGTTGCAAAGTGGCCAGTGATACACACGTATACTGTGCCTTTGCCATGTGCAGGCTTAAAGAAGAGACATCAGAAATACTTGACTAGTGGAGCACCTAAACAAGGCTTTGAGGCTTATAGGCTTCCAGGGCCTATAAAAAACTCTGAAATGCTGATACATGGTCCATTGCTGGGGGGTGTCTTGTCTGTGGCACAGAGAGCCTGACTGCAGTGAGTGTGGGAGTGTGGATGTCATTCCTGAGTGCACCTGGGGTTGGGGGTACAGCCCTCCAGCCTCCCTTTTGCTTCCCTTCTTCCAAAGAAGGGCTCCTGTGGATGATGACTTAAGTTTTCTGAGAGTGGCAATGCAGGTGACAGTGGTAGTACAGGGGTAAGAAGAACCCCATCAGTTCCCAGTTACTCTTGAAATTGTCCCAGGCTAATACACAGGGCAAATGAGGGGCAATCACCTTGTTGGGCACTTTGCTTTTTTAATTTTTTTTCAATGATAGGTCTAATTTTCTGGACACGCTGCTAAGTACTAGATTTTTCCAGCAAAACTGTCTAGTCTCCTCAAGTTATTCTGCTCCTTGGCTTTTGCACAGCAGAGAAGTTACCTTCTCCTGTCTGTTTCACCTCAGCAGGTTTGACAAGACCACGTTACATCTCTGCCTCAGGACCTTGGCATGTGAGAGACTCAGCTTCTAATCTCATCGGTTTTGCTTGCTCCATCTCCAAAGATTCCCTACTGGAGAGGTACAGACACAATTTTGGAAGTGGCGGCAGACACATTCACACATCTCACACAAACAGGGGCTGTTTATTTCTGTAAGAAAAAATCCTCTGGTGACAAGTAGTTAGACTGACTCTATGTCCATCCCTTGGCAGTTATCAATAGTTGTAGGTATTTGACTTAAGTGAACCTGAAAATAAGGTGGCTATGATTTATGATTTCTGGTGAAAAAAAAAAAAGCTAGGCCTACTAAGGTAACTTTGTGAACAGAATTTTTATATTGATTTTTTTTTTTTGACTTAGACATTTAATTCCACGTGAAGTGCATTTTATGTACCAAATGCCTGGTTATTTACTCAAAAGTAAGAACTTCACAGTTGACTTAAAGAGCTACCCCAGTGTCTCCAGGTCCATTTAGTTTCTTAGTAGAAAACATTTTCTTTTCCAAATACTGCCCTTATTTTAAAGCCAGCCAGACCCTTTCAAGTCACTAAGCAAATGTATGTAAACAATGAAGATACAAGACTTGCCCACAAGGAGATCAACTGAATGCTCCCTCCTAAGTCATGTTGCATTTAGCCCCAACCTCCTAGGAGTGAGGGCAGAAGAGAGATACTGGAGTTTCACCCATGTGTCCTGCTCTGTATATAATGTTACCCGTGACAACAAAAAATACAAGGAGAAAAATGCTAAATATGCTCTTCTAAGAGATGAATGCCCTGGAGCTAGAGAAGCACAAAGCAGCTCCCATAGGAGAGGGATAGGATTTAAAATCCTGATTGCTTTATAATAATCTCTGCTATGTTTTTTTCTTGTTGTGAGTTTAAAAAGATATTTTCTACACATATAACATGTGAAATTTACTTGGTGTTAAAAGGCAAAAGAGTGAAGAATACATAATTTAGAAAGTCACAGGACGAGTGTTGGAAGAGTCCTGCATAGATTCATCTAGGCATGTGATGATTTGAGAGAAGAAGCTGAGTTTGAAGGAATTTTAAACACATCTCATTTCTGAAGTGCGTAAACTGCTTTAGGCATTAAAGAAAGCTGTGAGTCCAGCTTCAGAGAGGGATAGGCCAGTGAAAGACAAGCAAAAAAGCCTAAACTAAAAAAGCCAGGACAAGCAGGAAGGAGCTTATGTGATCTCAAAAGATTGTTTTTTTCTCAGTATAGACCCAGTGGTCAACATGTTCTTCTCAAGGAGCAGTGCAAGCCACACTTAGTCTGGTGTAACTATGGGCTGCCACCGAAGATGACAGCCTTCTGCCTTCGTGTCCCCACTCCCACGTGTGTCCCTGTTCCCATCCCTGCATCGTCTCAGCGGATTACACAACCTGAGCGTGAATCAGCTCCACTGATCCAGCAGACTAATGTGGTTCCGAGGGGATCGTTTTCTTTGGGCATTCCCATGTGGGCTGGAGACAGATGGAGAGGAAGGGGGAAGAAAATGATTTTCACCTCTTTGCCTCTATGAGTTTTAGCCAAAACCTTTCTGTGTGTGGAAGGATTTCAAAACTGGAAGAGTCCATGAAGAGAGCTGTTCTTTGTTGACACACTGATAGACCAACAGAAAGGATCCAGGGGAGGAGGAGGTGGCAGCAAAATGTGATGGAATGGGCAGGATTCCGAGTGGTTTGAATGCTGAGCGTACGGCTTGTCTGGAGAACAGGAAAGCACCGTCTCAGCCCTTTTCAGGAAGCAGAGCGAGCTGGACTCATGCATCTCCCATAATCTAGTGACTGGGGAGAGTTTTTACTGAGGAAATTAAAATCTCACTTAGCTTCAACTGAGAAATATTGTTTTTTCATTTGCTGCTGTTCAGAGACTTGCTGCTGATCACAATCTAGCAGATGATGTGCTCTGAAAGGTAGAGGCAGCATAAAATGCCTTGCTGAATAATTGATCACCATCCCTCCAGGCTAAGTCAATGGATGAATGCATATGCCAGTTAGGAAGGCTGTGTCCTCAGCTAATGCTCTTAATTGACAAGTGCTTGATCTGAATTCAAATAGTGTGTTTAAAGATAGGTTATTTATGTGATAAAGGTTTTCATATTTTACAGTTTTTCTTTTGTGCCTGCTTTTCTGATTAAATGTAGGCACCTTTTGGCCCTTTTATTGTTATGGGCATTTGGAAATGGATGCCTTTTCAAGAAACAGCGGTGTAAATCCTTGGTGTGATAGTAAATCAATGGCAAAGCTCCTGTTCACATTACCATGCCTGCCTTTCTTATCCAGTGTGTGTTGCCACTAACATGTTATAGTTTCCAATTTTTTTAATTGGAATCGAGGGAACAAATAGAAACCCATAGCATGATGGCCCTGTGTCTCATGCACAAAGGCAAAGGGAAGCAATAAAGAGCCAGAGAGCTATGCAGAAGGGCTGTTGAATTCCAGGAGTAAATAGCAGAATTTTACCACCTTCAAGCCCATCCTACTTATTTCTTACTCTTTGCAGGAACCTCAGGAGTATAAGAAATTTTACCTAAAATTTTGTGTGAATTTTACCAGATTTTAACTTTCTGTTCTTTTATTGTGACCGATGTTACGCACGTATTGTCTTCTGGGATTTCCTTCAGACTCTGGAAAGAAAAGAAAAGCTGAGGAGATTAAGCAGGATGGGGAAAAAAGCCGGCATTTGTATTAGATGGTGTCACTGTTTGTGAGCTCTCCCCTCAGCGTTTTGTCTCATCCCGGCTTCTTCTGTGTTGCTCCTCCTGAAATTTGCTGGGTCAGGCTCTTAGAGGCCCTAGGCCATTCTCCTGTCTGTTGCCTTTGGGAAGATCACTGGTTATTTGCAGCCGGCTGCCTGGGTTTTCTCCCCATGTGACTGTCTGTGCTGTCACATCCAAACTCGGTCATATTTGTTTTACACTCACTGTGATAAGCTGATTTATTATTTCCGATATAAATTATTTAATGTGACCTTGTAAGTCCAAAGTTAACATGAATTGTAATAGGAGAGAAAATCAAATCTCATCTTTAGTCATTTTATGTTTCAGCCTTTTTAAAGACATTTTTACTTTTCATTTGGGTCAGAAACAGGTCCAAAGTATATACAGGTGTGTCTATGCACCGTCATACATACTGCATGTAATCCTCTGCACCACAGGAATATTAATCAGGATATAAGGTCCAAGGTGAAGCTTTTGAAAGTTAGAAAGTAGTGAGTTTAAGATCCCCTTATTACTCTCTTTTCATCTATATTCTGCACTGAACAAGACAGAGATACCACAGATGGACAGTACGTGCTGATACTGCATAATGCACTTCGCATAGGGGACCGAGTGAAGGTCGTATAGTCAGCTGCAACAGTGGCATTTCCTCACTTTTGCATAGCTCATTTTGCTACCCACATAAAATTCTTCTGAAGCAGTCTCTTTGCTGCATTTTTGCTAAGATTTGTGGTTGATCTCAATGAAGGAAAAAACAGCCCTTTTACGTGTATCCCAGGCTATGGATTGATGCCCTTCGAGCTGGTGCTGCTGGTTCCCTCCAGTGCCTCGGATCCACTGGCTAAACTGGCAGAAAACTAATTCAAGGATCCAGACTGGCTCATGGAGGGATCAGACAGAGCCAGAGGCAGGACAGGGTGAATGGGTGAGACCACATGGTCAGATTAATCCTAGAAAAGCAAGAGCTTGGCTTCTGATGTCAGCTATGACATCAGTGCAGTTTTATACTTTTAAATTAATGTAGATGTGTCTAGACACTTTCTGGCCCAGTTATCCCATAATCATGCTCATTATTTAATACACGGCCTGATCCTTCAAGATTGAAACCCCATGATGTAGACAGGTCCCTGCACCTCCATCTTGCAAGGTGCAGGGCAAAGGTTTAGGCTGTAAGTAGCAGGAATCAAGCCCTATATCAGTGAGGCACTACTTACATGGCGTTATTAAATAAAATCTACAAAGAGCTTCTTTGCTTCCAGTGTATTGCCTGCTTGGAGGTAGCTTCTTTGCTTCCAGTATCTTGCCTGCTTGGAGGTTTTCAGTCTTTCGGTCAGAGGTCAAATGCATGTTCTTTTTGATGTTATTAACACATTTTTTTTAGTGATTTTTAGTGCAACTCTCAATGCTGCCTTATTGCCCCAAAAAATTGCCTTACTTTTATACAACAGGCGTGTGACGTGCGCGCGGAAGCCCCGCTCAGCCCGCAGCCTCCACAGAGCAGCCCAGCGCTCTCCTCCTCGCCGCTGCTTCCCGGCTCCTGCTGCTTCCAGTCCCACCGCGGAGGGCCGAGCCCGGCTGTCTCGCAGAGCGGAGTGCAGGAAAGGAGCTCTGCAGAAAACCCAGCAGGGCAGACGGCAAGCGGGGCCGCCTCACCGCGAGCAGGGAGGCAGGAACGGGCCGGTGGCCGGAGAAAGGGAGCACTCCCTGCAATGAGATTGGATAAAGCCCTCGTAAAAATGCAGGATCAGCCACTTTTTTGCTCCTCAGAAGTACCCACGTTATATTCTTCCCTTGCCTGAGCTTACATGTTAAAAATGCACTGGAGGTTTATGAGAAATTTCAGTAAAGTGAATCAGCAAAGATGCTTTGCAATATCTTTTTTCCTAAAATGAATGTAACAAAAATGAATGATTATTTAAAAATATTTCTTTTTGTATGGCATAGAATAAGAGTAAGATGGAGGATATTTTATACTTCATCAGCTACTTACTTAGAATTGTAAACAAAAGTGGTGGTTTTCTTTTGTTTTTTTAGCTGCAAACAGGGAACTGTGCAGTGATTAGCGTTAAGTGAAAGCAGTGTGAGAGAACGGGGTTTTTAGAAGCTGACAGTGACTTATCTTCACAGCTGGCACCTATTAATGCAGTGAATAATTTCTGGAAACCTGGATAGGCTCCAAAATTAACACTATCCATTAAGAAAGACCATGGAGTGCTATAATTGTGTCAGAATATTTTGGCTGCCAATAAACAAATCATTCTTAATGCTGTATTCACATCCATTAGCACAGGTTTCTAATCAGGAAAGCTGTAAATTTATATTTAATGCAACTTTGTCCAAGCCTACTTCAATACCATTGTGAAAAATAACAGCTTTCCTATCATTTACGCATCAGCATTTTTGTGGGAACAAGCCAGTTTGACATTGCATTTTGTTTTTCTAGTAACGTTCCCCTGTTAATATGTGCACAACCTCCTCAAACTGTTCAGAAACGACACAATTACTTCAGACTCAGCAATGGAGCAGCAAATTACAAATTGTCCTCTAGGTTGTTTTTGCACACCCACAGAAAACTTCTTCCCTGCAGTTGTTCTCAAAAGACTTGAGATTCCATCTGCTTATTTTCTTTCCCAAGCAGAAAAAAAAAAAAGGGAAAAAAAAGAAGAAACTAAAACCATATAAAACTGAGGACTGTATCCATTTAAACTTCTTGAAAACCCAGAGCAAAGGCTTTGATTTAAGTAGAGTCACTGGAGATTTACAGGGACAGACAAATGAGAATTCCAAGGCTTTGTCAAAGGCCGAGCTGGAATCACGTGTAAACAACCTGGAAGCAGATTTAAACAAGAGAGAACTTGGTCCCCTTGTTTATTTCAATGTGAATATGTGATCCTGTCTTGAAATGACGTCTGTGAAGCAGTTTAGGCTGCAGTAAATCTGACTCTGTTAACTGTCAAGAGAAGGTTCCTCAGCATGGACATCTGAAACATCCTAAGCGCCAGTGCTCGGTCGTAAAGCTGGAAGCCACACAAAAGTAAAAGAGATTCCTGCCCGGATTCTGGGGATTTAAGTGTTATAAGGGCAGCCTCTGAAAAAGGCTCTGGGAAGCCTACGGAGTGCTCTGATTTACCTCATTTGCTGAAAGTGCCAAGGGGTGACCACAACTGGGAACTATTGGGCACATGAAAGGCGGTGGCAGTAATGACTTCTGAAAGTCATACTTTTCATCTCTTCATGGGGACCTGAATGCAAGAGCTAGCAGAGGCTACTGCTTTCTGGAGTCATATAACTGCACATTCAAGCAGAACTTTTTTCCCCCAATCGACTAGTGCAGTTACCCCAATGCAACTGAAAACTGTGGCAAGTAACTAACATTTCTGATTTCTCTCTTTGCCCGTCTCCATCTCATTTTGAATGCTAAGACAGTGAACGGGCACTCACTTTAGCCCACCTGAAGTATTTCACGGGCAACAACTTTTCTTGTTTTACAAATACCAGATTTGTAGAGAAGAAACAGTTAATGCACAGTTTATTACCCTATGTATAATATTCAGTTGCTTCTTAAAATAAACCTATCAGCTAGTAAATTTAATAACTTCGTATTTGATTGTTCTTCCAAGAAAAAAAATGCTGACTTACTTTACATACAACATGTTTCACTTTTGGAAAGCTCTTGGAATCAGAATGTTACCCTTCTTCCTTGCCAATTAGAAATGAAATAAAATAGTAGATAATAAAAGAAAAAAAAATCACCCAGACCACCTTGTGGAATTGACTGTCTCTTTCTTTTAACTCCCTGGTTTTCCAGCTGCCCAGGTACAGCTGCAGCACACACATTATCACTGCTGTTCCTGCTGCTCCTTTTCTTTTTATATAGGAAACATTCCCTTTACAATACTGCCTGTCTTTGATAGCACTAGAAACAGACGTTTCAAGGTTGCTTCTGAACTTGAGGTTTTTGTGTGGCAACACCAGTCATTCATCAGCACATCTGAGACGCTGTGATTGGGCTGGCCAGAAATAATTCTTCCAAGCTCTTTGCTGAGGACTTGGAATGGAAGCGGCTCCACGCTGAGAGACATCATCCTGACTATGCCAGGCCTGCCAATCTTTTCTGCACCTTCTGAACACCAGAAAAAAAGCTTATATAATCTGTAATATTGTCTTTGTGTATTGTCATATAAAAATATGACTTTTATTGTCACATTTCTAGACCTTGAATGTACCATGAGGAACAGAGAGTACTGGAGTGTTTGTGATACGTGTAATCTTATGGCTGAGTGAATTGTTCCATACGTAAAACTCGGAGGCTTTTTGTGCACCGAGCATTCAAGATCCTTTCTTCTGGATTTGCAAATGTATCACCTATGCCTTGGGTACAGCACTTTCTGTAACAACTTACAGATAGAACATTTCTCATGCATTTTAATTTTAAACAAAAATATTAGCTACTTCAGAAATTCGCCATTTGCCATTTTTTATCCCACATATCTGTGCAATAATACAAACACAAGGGTGAAACTTTATTCATAGAGTTAAATGCCTAAAATCTCACATGTAGGCTACATAGAGGAGATACACATTGGCAGTATGGTATTCGTGGCTTATAGAAATTACTATACGTGATAAGCAGATCTATGACTCAGTATATGACACTGGCAATAACAAAAGTAAATGTCACCTTTCCTCAGTAGCCTGTTTCCATGATTCAACTTAATTGGGCAAAATCAGCCAGGGACAGTGACCTCATCTGTTAACTGCTCTCCCTGAGCACACACACAATTATCTCCTGCACCTCAGCGTTGCTCTTCTTTAGAAGACCTGTGCCTGAATGGTAGAACATTTAATGTCCAGTTTTATAAGGAGTCTTTGGACTAGCGTTAGCTGCAAAGAAGCTGTAGACCTGGCTTAAGTTATTGCTATATTTTATTTGCTTTGAATTGTCATACAGCAGCAAAAAGCAGCTAGTATATGAATCTATCTTAAAACTGCAAATACTTTTTTCAGTTCACCATATATGTCTTTTATTTATGCCAGACTTTGTGCTACCTTTTCTGTTTCTTATTGTTGTATTTCTTCTTGTTTTTTTTTTTTTTGTTCAATATTAGTAGGTAAAATTCTTTTAAAGAAAATCTCGAAGATCAACATTAAATTGGAGTTAATGTTTAGAATACATAGCATGATATATAATCACCCATTTATGTATCATTAATTTAACTTAAAGTCTCCCAGAGAAAATATAATCTACATTTAGTAATGGCTACTTACATCAGAATCCAGATCCCTTTTTTTTTCTCCCACAGATTTCATTATATCTGCAACCGATTAATTGAATGCCTCAACTGAATCTTCGCTTGACAATACTGAAGAGACTAAAGAGTAAACACATATTCTTGAACTGAAGTCAACTATTTATTTTACTTCTCAGAGGTACTCAAAAAAACTTTACTACTCAAATCTAAGGTGTCTTTACATTATAAATGGAATATTCTGTTTTATTTTTATATTATCTTGTACTTTAATCTCTATCAGAATATTTCTCAACAGACACAGATCTGGAATATCTAAGCAGAGAGAAAAACTCTTAGAAAGCGTTAGTCTTTTTTCATCTCTACTGCTGATGAAGGTGGGCAGTTTGCTGTCAATCATAAGCTGTTTAGTTTACAAAACCTTATATTCAGACCAGCAATTAGTCATGCATATCAACATAATCTGATGATTGAAGACTTCTGTATGTCCATGCCTCATTCCAGGCAAGCCAACGAAGAATTCCTGGTGGTTGGTCCATTACCAGCGTGATAGATTGAACTTCAATGGTATTGTGTTCCTTTTAGAAGCTGTATCATCCTTCGATTGCTACAATGTCTAGAATGAAAATTGGAAGGATAATACTTGCTGTGGTGCCCAACCAATTCTATGGCTTCAAAGATTATAGATTAAGTAGATTTTCTTTGAAAGATTCATCTATCAATAATCCCAGTGTTAATTAAAATAATACCCTTCTGCCTTATAATGTGTTTTATTCAAGGACTAGACTGCCAGACTTTTTCCTCAGAGATAAGACATGAACATGAAGAATTCAAAATTCCAAGCTCTTTTAGAATATTTTCTTGTCAGTGCTGTTTTGAACACTTGTTTTTTTAGCATTTCACATTTGCCCTGCCTTGGAAGAATATTATGACATTTTTTATTCTTTTATCTACACCCTATACTCTTTTAGTCTAATCCAAAGAGCTCTATATACTTGAGTGTTCTGGTCTGTCGGAAGGATCTCTTATCCTGGCAAAAGTCCATCTGGTATCATTTAAACTTAAGCAGCAGAAACTCCTGTGATTTTGCACCCATTCACTCAATTCTCATCACACAAACCCAAGTTTGTTCCCCACCACAAATGCATGACCTTTCTGTGACATGATTTAAAATTAAGGGATACTTAGCTTTTGGACATGCCATCAAATTATAAACCATAATCTATCTTAAAACTACGACTTGAGTAAACCTCAGTTTGGCAGACCAGAGAGATTATGATTCATGCTTTAATTTTATCTGTCAGGTGCTATTGCAAGCTATCCTGGCTAGCATCCCAGGCAAATTCTTAAGAAGACAGACCATAGCTCTTGGAATATGTACACTTTTAAACTTTTAAGCTCTACTGCCTCTCTTGAATTTGACCTCCTGAGGTTGCCAAATGAGCACAGAGTCAATCAATCACTCCCTGCCACTGTCTTGTTGAGGTGCTTTTGTCGTATGTCTGCTATATCATTTGTTATCTCCTTCTTCTGGTTACACAGGGACAGACGCTCATCTGGAATTAATTGTACAGGTCAAACAGCTTGCATAAAGCTATGCTGTTTAACTCAGGCTGAGCCTAGCTCATTTTAGCACACATTAATGACAGCGTCATGGCTAAAGAGTTTCTGCTGTGTTTCTCCCTTCTAAACTGAGAAATAACGTTTTTCCTCAACAAATAAATCCAAATATAGGATTTATAGGATGATCTACAGATGTAACCACTGCTTTTATTTGAAATCTTCTTACATGTGTAGCTAACAAATGTTCTGTTTTTCCTATAAAAGCCTATATAAGCTAGAAACTCACATTATTTTCTACTCTATCTGCTTAAATATTCCTCCAAGGATGAGGGAAATGGTAAGAAGCCTTTACTCTGTGTTCTAACCAGTACCATAAAAGAGGCAGTTAACACTTCATTCTCAGCTATATTTATCAATATTTGTATGAAAATGGTAGTAGCAAAAACAGATTTGCTGAGGACATTTGGATATAATAGTTGTCTATAATGTTACAGAATTTGCAATTAATTAAAAATAGACACTTCTAGCCAGTCTTTACATAAATTTAATCCTTGGGAAAACACACTTCTTCTCTAAACCATCTAATTTAATAGTGTAAACATGGGATTTTATTCTTCTGAGAGAGGTGTATTAAGGCACTACGTGCCCTTACGTATTTTGCAAGTGATAAGTGCCATACTCAGGCCGAGGTCTGTGTGCATGTTTGAAGGCTGGCGCGATGCAAAGCTGACTTAAAGCTTGTGCTTGCGCTGCATCGACCCCAGCGTTTCTTTGAAGATGTCTCTCTAACGCTACCACGGCGCGTGCCGAGGGTTGGTCACATTTAGGTAATGGCCACAGATGATGGCAGCTCCAGCTCAGGAGGAAAACTTGCCATTTTTTGCATCCCGTTTTGGGTGACCGTGTTCTCTCCTCCTTTCTAGAGGCAGACAGGAGCGGTTTGGCTGGAGAGCCTTGGCATCTGTGCCGTGCTCCGATGTCTCCCAGGACATCCGCAGGCGCAGCAGCGCGATGGAAGCTGCACAGGGTGATCTGCAGAGATCACCCTGATGATCGCTGTACGTTTTCCTGGTTTCTTTTTATTTTAAGGTTAAAACTGTCTTTAAAATGGGAGCACTATGGAATAAGCCGGTCTTTCTTCTTCATTTCTGAAGGATTTAAAGAGTCTTCTACTGGAGCAATTACCTGTCAGGAGGAATCAGCGCGGATCCGTTAGGACTGACAGGCTCCTCCGGGAGGTTTCTCCGGCTCCCAGCCCACCTGCCAGTGCAGGGGCCTGTGCTCTGGGCCTGCAGGCCAAGCCTGGGGGTGCACGCACCGTTAATTAAAGGACTTTGTTATTCCTCCTCTCTCACATTTATATATTTATTTTGGAAGACAACCGCTGCAAAGAGCTTCTACTAAATATTATGTTTTCACACAGGCCAGCCTGCAACAAGGGAAGTCTAACCAAAGGGACGGAGGGGGAGAAAGAGGGTAGTAAGATGTAGTGCATTTATATACATAAATATAGTGGTTATATAGTGATGCTGGCATTGAAATAACCTTAGCACAAGGAATCGTCTTCTCCTCAGGAGGGAGGTTTCCTCACCTCACCTTGATTCTTAACCCACAAAGCATCATGTTCTCTGGAGCTAATCCCTGTGCTCTTTGGGGGGTTGTTTTTTGTTGTTTAGATGCTATATTTTATATGCATGTAATTAAATTGAGAGGAATAGGAGAAAGGGGGGGAAATGCAAAGTGGTTCTGACTGCACAGAGTATACTAGCATGAATTATGTCATGGAAGATATATTCTTTTGCAAACCTGAGCCAAAGCCAGTGACTCCAAGCCAAAAAAAAAAAAAAAAGGTCTCTCTTACGAGCACTCTAACGTGCTGCACCTTTATTAAATCCATAACTTTCTCTTCCTCATCTAGAATAACGTGTGAATTGGGAAATGGGAACTTGAGGGGATTCTCATGAAGTTCTCTTACCTCAGAATATTGTAATGAAAATGTAATGACCTGATGCATCTCCAATGCATCATTTGAGATAAATTGGAGATTGGTTGCAGTATCTGTATATGTGCCCATGACTGTCTGTGTGTATGTATATATACAGGTATAATGAAATGTGCTTTTCATTATACATAGACACGGCATCCTTCTTAAAAAGTCATTGTCTTTGTACGTTTTTATCTGACAGAGGGCTTTGTCCATTCTCAGCATTTTATTTCATTAAAAAAAGAAAAAGTGTATTTGGAGTATTATCTTTGTTTCCCCTTCGTTCGTCAGCAGTAATGCATGTGAGTCCAATTCTGATCCTCAAGTAAATGTGGAGGAATTTATAAAAGAGAATTACAGTGAAAAAAGCTGAATGGCACTTAGATGCAAAGGTGGCTCATGGCACTTCCAAATGCAGTCGTTGCCGTAGGTGTTTGTGCATCTGACGGACATTACCTTGGGGTACTGAGCTGAAGCTAGAGCTAGCTTAGGGCTTAATGCTCATTTAAGCATTTACTTTTCAGTCTGATAGCCTTAAAAGATGCTGTGCAGTGTCAGGAAGCTGTGTGACTTTCAGCCACATCCCCTAATCAGACTCAGAACGCTTTAAATATTGGTGTAAAGTGTGAAATCTCCGGGCTGCTGTTCTTCCTTTGGCACAATTTCTGCTGGAAGCCGGCCACCTGCACAACAAAAAAATAGGAAGCTCAACCTCCGGGCAGATTTAACACTTTAAACAACTCCTGAAAGAGAGAGCATCAGTGAAGGTGAGAGGGAGAAGAGTGGAAAATGGCAGAACACAAGACGAAGCAGAGGCTAGGGCAGACAGTACAGGAGAGCAGCTGGAAAGACAAATCTCAGGTGCAAAGAGAGGGCGGAAAAGAAAAGATGAAGGAACACATACAGAGGAGGAGAAGGAGAAGGGAAAAGAAACAGGAAAGTGGCAACTAGCAGAGAGGCCGGCACCCGTGTCGGTGAGATATGGAGGCCGAGGCCGAGGCCGCTCCTGCACGAGGGAGGCCCTGGCCCTGCACGGCCTCCTGGCGGGGACGTGCAGCCGGCTCCGGCAGCCACGGAGAGATTTCACCTCAGATTCAAGCAGCTGATTCAGCCGCAGGTCCAAACGCGGGGAGTCATCGCCGGGGCCTCAGCTCTCCCTGCTGAGGCCCCTTAGGGAGGGTTCAAAGCAGGAGCCCCGCTCACCGCTTTGAGGTGCTCCCCTGAGGTGCTCCCCATTTCACCTTCTCCTAGAAAGGGACCTTCCAGCAGCCTCTATCTGCGCCAGCCTCTCCAGCCCCCGTGTAGGCAGGTTGTGTGAATGCCTCCCCAGCATTTGCAGCCACGGCCTGATTGCCTTTCACCTTGCAGTCCTAGCCCCTAGATAGTAAACCTATCCTGCGAGGGGCCAGGTGGAAGAGTTAAGTGTCACTATCATCTATTGATAATTGTTGGAATGAATTAGCATCTTTATTCTAAAAGACTGTCATGTGCACCACCGTACCTAGCAATCCCAGCAAAAGGAGCAGAAATAAAATGAGCGCCAATAATCTTTTATTCCTAAAGGTGATCCTTTACACATCTGTGACACGTTGAATGGAAAACACAAGGAAAGTTACTGTGATGGAGTTTTTATGATGAAGCAGGAGGCTTGTAGAGACTTTAGAGATGTCCATTTCTCATCTTTTAAGTGTACTACAAAATCTGCAAAGACTGGACTCAAACTGGTATGGTAAAGGAGAAGAAGGCAGTGACATAAAATCATTACCTGATAACTGCCAAGTATGTGAAACTAAGTGGTTTTATAGTTTCATTCCAAACAGTAGGGAACATGTATAGGAAAACTCGTCACCCTGGTCAAATTCCTCTTGAGCTCCTGTGCTCATCTGCGCAGAGCATAGGCTGCCATGCTATACACAGCCCGAGAGCGCTCTGTGCACAACACTTTTGGCCTGTGTTTGGAGCCAAATTCTCACAATTGTGTTATAGAGTCAAATGATGCCCTTCATTCTCCACTGTGTTCCTCCAGGTTTATGGCAGTTCATCCCTACCGATTTCACAGCAATCCCAGTTTTGTGAAACCTGAAGAATGTGGTCGTGAACCAGGTCTCGGTTCCCCCAAACTGTTCTAACGTGTCTCGGTGAGACCTCCACGTGCTAGCCAGTGCACCCTTGTGCAAACCCTGCTTGAGGCTCCTGTGTGTTACGAGGTGCTTCCTGACACCTTGAACGTCACAGCGCACAGAGGCTCCTAGAGAAGAGGCCAAGGGCTGAATCTCCATGGGGATTAAATCCCTCCCTTTCCCTAGAGGCAACCTCTCTGGGCCAGGAGTTCTCAGCCCTTTTCAAACCGGAATTCCCTTCTCCTGCCCCCAGCGAGTAGGAAGGGAAGCGGGGCCTGGCAGGAGCCACCAACAGCTTCTTGTGCTGCTTGTCCCTCTGGGCTGAGACAGAGCCCCAGGCTGGGCAAACACCCTCAGCCAGCACCGAAATGTCACCAGTGTCACTGTCTCTATTACAGGGTCTAAGGGAACTCTGCAATTACAAGAGCTATGTATCTTTTACTCTCCAAATACCACTTTTTTTGCAGTGCAGTAGCACTTTGAAGGCCAGGCAGGATTTAGGCCTCATTATCCCAAGCACATTAAAAAAAAGGGAAAAAAAACGAAAAAAAAAAAAAACCCACCAGGCAAATTCCTATGAATTCATTTAATTGTGTTGATTTTATTATATTGGTGCAACCCCAGCAAAACAGATGTACTGTGCTGGAATAAAGTGGCATCTGTACCAGTGCAATTTTATACTTACACAGTTTTCCATGATATAAAGAGGGATTAAAAGGTGGCTTATCTATATTGCAATAATAATAATGTTTTTTACAGAGACCGTTTTTATACTCCAGCAAGGCCAAAGTGTTTATATAACTGATGAAGATACTGATATTGCAATAACTGACATAGGTTTTATGAGCTCAAAAATGGTTCATTTATTGACTAAATGGCAAGTCTTCATACGGCCTTACACAGCAACAGCCTGGTCTTGAACAACCTCATATGTAAATACTTTGCTTAGGAATAATAATAATTCCCCTTAGAGAAGGATTTTCACGGCAGAAGATGCTCAGAAATAGCCATTGTTCCCTTTCATATCCTCTTTAATAAGAATAAACTTTTAACTGAAAAGTCATGCATGCCAGAACATTTAGACCATAAGATACAGAAAAGCATCTTTTCCGTGATTTCCGTGAAGCATTATATCGCATTCAATATAATGATTGTTTCCTGATGCTAAAAAGTATCAATTTTACAACAGGAGAATAAGAGCATATCCCAGCTAGAGAATGAATCCCCGATATACTGAGCAAGAGGCAGATATATTGCCCATCCTTCCACCTTAAAGATGTGTTTGCTTTTGAAGGTTAGCTGAATTAAAATAGGGTGTAAATAACTCTTCTTGGACAACACTCCTTCTAGACAAAACAAAACGTAAAACTAAGGGAATTTAAGATGAAGGTTAAAGTTATTCCCTTTCCTTCCCTGAAACATCTTTTTTTTTTTTTTTTTTGAGGGCTAATGCTAATTTCATCAATTGTGTCACACAAACTATCTAGGCAACACATAATTCACCATACAGACATTTAGCAGAAGACAAATAAGCTGTGTGGGTTCCTCTGGGGATCACTAAACGTCATTGTGTCCGGTTGTGGAAGCCCCAGCTTTGGTGGTTTGCAGCAGGGCTCTATGAACACAGTCCTCCCTCTGAAATATGCCCCTGGGCTTCCCAGGGTAGTTCTTCCCAGGATGTTTTGTGCTTCTCAGGGTAGTCTCCTAGTACTGGGCTACAACCAGGATTGGCTGGAGTTGAGAGTGTGGCTTCTTTGCCATCTCTTATGAACAACTTCATGGAGTCATCACCCTCCCAGCCCTGGCCCTTCAATACCACCTGCTCCTATGACAAACCACCCGTCTAATGGAAGACTTTGAATTTCCACCAGTGTTTATTGTTGTTCCTATTTGCAGACAGAAAAAGCTATGAGAAAAATGATGTTTCCTTCCTCTTCAAGGTTATTCAAACATAAGACTCACCACTGCACAGGGCAGGCACCATGTGCCATCTACTTGGTGTCTTAGATGTCCTGCAAAATCACCTTTAAGCTTCCCAAACAAGGATTTGTTGGGATTTCAGCAGGAAATCAGCCTAGTGACGCTGGGAACACATCGTGGTCTTTAAGTAAAGTGGTTTGGGTGATGTCCATGCAGAAAGATTGGAAAGATTACTCAGCTCTTAGGGATAACATTTGTGGTTGGCAGTTGTGATTCTCCGTGCTGATTAGAAATGGTTCTCTCCAAGAATAGTTCCTGGGGGATTACAATTTATCCCAGTGTTTTGTAACCATTGGTGGAAGTTTTGGGTTTATTTTTTTATATAATCTGTATGGGAATAGTGCACTGTCACAGAGGAAGGGTCAGGAGAAAGAGGTTATTTCAAAATAATTGCATTCTGGAAGTGTAGAAGGAGTATGTTTATTTATAGAGTGAAGAGAGAGCAGTATGTAAAAGGGCATAAGGAGACAGGTTTCTCCATTGCTTCCTGCCTAGGGATTTCAATGCAGGGCGAGATTCAACGAGGGCTGAGAGTCATCTCACGTAATTCTAGAATTTCAAAGGGTCGGTGTCCAGCGCTGAATTATCCGCGCAAAGCTCTCCTCATAGTTAAGGGAGAGAAAAGGTCCCCAAAGGCAAGAAAATTGTCTGCTGGAATTAGCTCCTGTAGGCCCTTATTTCTCCCCGTTGGGCTTTGGTCTGGCTGGCTAATTCCTGTAGATGTCTAATTTAATGAATCCCATTCCAGCTGCCTGCTTGGGCTCCCTAGATGTGCAGTCCCTACATCGTATCTGTAATTGATACCGGGCCCTAGGAGTAGCGTAAAAATAGAAGAACAAATGGATGTAGCTGGGAAAGACAAAGACAAGGGAATGGCAAGGGAAACAGAGTGAAGAAAACGTAAGGCAGGGAAAATGGGAATACTGGCAGCAGCATGTAAATGTGGAAGGAAATTAGGATAAATGGCCATCCACACAGTAGGAAATTCTACACAGGCTTCAAATTGCTGGTGCACACGGCTGCTATAGAGAGGTCAGGAAACGTGGCAGTATTGGAAGAAGAAAAAGAGAAACTTCTACATAAATGCAAGTGTTCCAACTAATCGGGCATTTCATTTGGCCTTCGTTGGTTCCCTAAGGAGATAATGTCAAGCACCTGACCTACATTTTCCTTTCCTCCATTATATCCCACTCGCTGAAACCCCTTTTGACAACTTTGGCCTCAGAGAGTCCCTCCATCGGCCACTTTCTCCATTTCCAACGGGTGCTATCCCCTCGGTGGAGCTCTCCACGTCCCCTTTGGCATGAGGCTCCCTTGGGGCACAGTTGCTCTCCTTGGAATCCCCTCTTCCCTGGCAAAGGGCAGGACTGACTCTGCCGTGCCCGTGCCAAGGGGCACCCACTGCCTGCCCGTGCCCTGCACCTGCCTCTGCCCGGGTGCTCCGGCCGGTGCCCT
>VZSG01000527.1:549981-571880 GCA_013398315.1 Nothoprocta pentlandii | reverse complement strand
TGACTGGCAAGAGACTTTCTGTCAAGCGCTATTGACTAATATTTCCATTAAGACAAGTGCATACCTGTTTTGCAGCCTGTCCTTTTTGGTCTAGGACTGCTCAGTTGCTGGGAAGACAGATTTAAGGACACTTGCAGAACCTTCTTCAACTTGGGAGGCTTACCAAAACAAGAGCATTTCCATGCTGGTGACACTTGAAGTTATTATTTAAACCGTGTCATTGCAAAAGCTCCATAAAAATCCCAATTGCACTCACTCGGAGCACTACAGCGTTGCAGTAAGCAGTGTCACTCCTGAAGGGCATTTTTCAAAGTTGTTTTTCTTTTAAAGTCACTCTTAGCACCAGCCTTAACACCTATATAACTCTACGTGACAGTTTAGGAAGGAGGCAACAGAGAAGGATGATGGATAAGGGAAAAGGAGTTTTATAAGATGCTTTGCCAAAAAAAAAAGTGAGAAGCACTTGCAAATTCAGCTATGAGAAGTATTGGCAAAACCAGGTGAGATGCAAGTAGCAGTCTAAGTAATTCATTACTTAAAAATATGTAATTAGAGGATTAAATAAAACCTGGCTCTCCCTTTTCTACTGCCAGCATTAGTCTTTTCCTTTGTCACAAGCAAACATCCTATGAAGCCAATATAGACTGTTTTGGAGGACTTGAAGCCCCAAAAGACTTTCTTGCAGTTTCCTGCTCTGGGTTGTCCTGTCTTCAGGTGCAAAGGGATTGAATAAATAGCAATTTTTATTCAAAACAAGAACAAAGCCAATTCAAAGCTCTTTTATCACTATTTACAAGCTTGAGGGGTGAAAGTGGGAGTTTTCTTGCTTGTCTGTGTCTTCTGTGCAAAGTGTCTTTGTTACACAGGCCAATGCTGCCCCCTGTGCCATGAAAGAGCTATATTTGATCCTAGGCTTGATAAATACAAATAACAAGGAGCAGAAATTGTCGTGCATACTAGCACTTCTGGAGTTAGGAAATAAAGCTTTGAGAGTCATGGAATATCTGTATATTCTTTTCTGGAATGCACTCTTCTGGAAAATCCGTTTATATTTAAGCCTATAAAATTATAAACTAAAGGGATTATGAAAGTCATTTGCTAAATCAGACATCTACTTCTCCTCCCTCAGATTTTCGGGTTGCACAGAGGGGAAATTCATGGCTGCCTTTTAGTATTTCCACCACCTTTGGATGCCAGGGAGCCCAAGTGCTCTCCCTGCCCTGCTGCAGCTGGAAGTTGCCTTCTCCATCCGCTGTCTCCCAAGGGGGACACGTAGCTTGGACAGCTCTGGCCTCTGCACTCGCCTTTGCTACCAGACAGACGGGGCTCAGGCACACACCAGCTCGGACAGACTGCAGGCCAAACTAACTGGCTGTCAGCTCTGGGCATCAGCTAAATTCCTTTCCCACCCAAGGCCCCACAGTCAAATTAGAAATTGCCTCATTTTTCCTATAATTGTTTTATCTTTGAAGGGTTAATGCATGAGGGACATTCACAAAAAGAAACTGTCTAATGAGAGAGGGGAAATGAGCCCAGTCCTGTGGAAGAGAAGTTCAGTCCTATAATGCTGTGAAATGCAGAACACCATCATCATCATCGTCAGGAAAACTGCCTGTTTGGTAGCAGGGGCCCATGAAGTAGGAAGACCCTTTGCTGAAGCAGTTCAGAAGCTGAAGCTCATAGGCCAAATTTCAGCAGTGTGCCAGGCTTTAAAACTCAGAAAGAAGGAAGTAATAATTAGAGGAAAGGAAAGGGGAATAAAAAGCAACATCTATTTATCACATTGGATCATGGCTGATTAACCTGCTCTCTTTTCCTTGAATCAATTTCCTGTGATCACGTAAAAACAGCAGATCTAACATGAAGACCCAGAATCAGTGTTTTGAAAAAAACAGGTACTGAAACAGCCTATTGTAAGGACATTGTAATGGGAATGGGACCCGACTAAAGGCAAGATTGCAAAGCTGGGTCAATCAGCCTGTGCTCTGTACTGCCGCAGTAAGTCCATCTTCCCTACCTGTTCCTGCCCACAAGGACATCCATAAGGGATCAGCTTCTTTACCTGAGGAAAATGAAGACTGAAGAGGATTCTAACTACTCTCTATAGTTATCGCCAATGGAAGTGCAATTAAACTCTAAGAAAATAAATCACTTTAAAGAAACAAAGCTGCCACAGAAGTGAAAGGAAATAAACTGGTGCTGAATATATGTAGGCCAGGACCTAGAAGATTTCTAAATAACAGAGCCCTGAGCCTCTGGGAAAGCCTCCCAGATGGAGCAGCAAGAGTGAAGAAACAAAGCACCTCGCTTGGTGAAGATGAAGCTTCCTCAGATCATGAAGGGGTCACATGCCTGAGAGCCTGCTCTGCACAGAGAGGGCTCAGGCCCCATGGAGAGCACAACCAGGGCAGCGTGACCCACTTTTCATAGTGTAAAGAAGATAAAGGGGTTAGAGCTTTAAAGGGCGTAAAGCCTGCAGAGAGATTTGGGCACTTCATTGCAAAGAAATGTTCCCCATCCTCTGAAGCTGCAATTAACCTTACTGCCACGATCGATTCTTACTGCACTTAAAGCTAGTAATGTTTAGAAAATAGAAAAAAAAAAATAAAGTCAGAAAAATGTCATTAGGGAGCTAAGAATGTATAGATAATAAGGGCCTAGGGACTTATGGACTAAAGACTTAATAAGACACTTGGCTGAGCAGCCAAGTGACAAGCAGAATCCAGAAAATTTCCAAAGAGTTTTTTTTAACAACACCAGGGAAATGGAATTGCCTTGGTGGTGGTCACAGAGAAGGTCCACAGGGACCCATCTCTCTAGAGAGGTAACTGGCTTCAACACCTCCTGATGTAAAAGAAGATACAAGGGCAGGTCACTCTCTCTCAGATCTGTTGTGAAATAAAATCATCTTAGTCTTCAGGTGGAGTCAAGGGGTGCCTCTTCCTTCGAGAAGAAGGTTTTACAGGCCTGTGCCCACCCAGGAACTGGTGTTAACTGCTGGCTACAGTCGGAGAGACCACACACAGATGGGTACTCACTGTACAGACCATCTGATACAGCTGTTGCAAAGAACACGAGCACAAACAGAGCCCTGAACACCGCGAACTGCAGTCCACAGAGAGGAGAACACCTTCCTGAGCAACAGACGTGCAGATCCTGTCAGAGTGTTAGGTTTCACTGTATGTTTTCCAGTATGGAGCACATTAGCTAAAAATCGTCACGTTCCTCCTCCATCCACAAGTATTTTTTTCAACTTTTCCCTACATACTACTAGAAGATCACAAACAGTTTACCAGCTATGCTATGCCCTCAATGGTCTGTCTTGTGGCATTTCCCTGGCAACACCGGCATTCTCAATAGCTAAAAATCTGCCAAAGATTTTTACTTGATTTTACTTGATTCTTTACTTGAAGGTAAATTCTGCACCGGAAGAACATGCGATATTCCTACAATCTTCATTTATTTCCCGGAATCCTCATTAAAATAATTTTATTGGCCAGCTGCATTTTGTTCACACTCTCATTTATCCTGTTTCCCTGTTTCCATGCACATTACTGCATCCTTTGCCACACATGGATGGATTTGAAAGTCAAAGTACTGATATAGAGCAAGAGTGTAGGTCAATGAGAATCCCACCATAGCCATTCTCAGGTAGATATATGGCATTTGACTGGTCCATTGCTGGATGAGGGAGCAAATCATCCCTGGAGGAATCATCACAGTTCATCTCCTGCTGGGAACTTGTGTCCTCACTTGGCCAGGGCAACGTTACAGACTCTTTACTTTATAAGCCGGAGCTCAACCCTTATTGCCCACATTCAGTGTCAGTGTGCAGTCATCTGCACATCCAAAGCAACAGACAATATGTAGAAACTGCCCAGCAAAACTGTATGCAAGAATTCCTGAAACAGTAAATATGAGTATCTGCCCTAAACACCCTGGTTCCAGATTCAGCTCATTCATCAGCCTAGTATCAGTGTCCTTCTACATGTTGACAAAACGCTCTGCCTTCAATGCAGCAGGAAACTGGTGCATAAAGAACGTAAAAATGGTGGACCAAGTTTTGAAGGGTTTTTAAGTGCAATTACTACCTCTTTGCTAGAGAATGATTCTGGAAGTTCCCATAAGTGGCATATAAAATTACTTACCTAAGTCACACCCAAGAAGTATTCAGTGTATTTCACATATCACAGTATAAAATAATTACCTTAGATAGGCATTTTAGTAATAGGCTATATTACAAGTAAATGACTTTGGAATCAATCTACTGTCCTTTAGGAACAGATCAGTCTTTACCAGAGTAGAGGGTTATACGCTTTTTCTTCAGATAAATATAATATAATGTCATTAATTCATCGTGCATCTAAATAAGACCTGTAGAGACCAAAGAAGCATCCACTTGCTTCATTCATGCCCTAATACTTTTCCTTTTCACCCACTATTTCATTTTTTAAAATGCATGCTCAGCAGCAATCAGTTGAGTCTTCAGGAAATATTTGATCTATATGCATGAAGCACCTGCCACCGTAGTAAGTCAGCCCTGAGCATTTCCTAAAAGGATTATTATCTGCTTTTGAATTTTTGAATTCCCATGGCTTTAAATGCTTAGCAAGCCTGGAGTTATCATTTTTCAACATGTTAGTTGTGTCCATCTGCACACAAGTTAAAATTATACATGTGTGCTCATACGTGTGTGTTCGCAAAGAAGTGTGAGCCTAGATAAAAGAAAGTTACAGTAAAAAAGCCAAGCACTAAAAGTTAACAAAAGTCAGTATGCAGAGCACACAGGCAGCCTAAAGCAACTCCATTATGTGCCAGCGTTTTGAGGAACCTTTAGCTGTCTGTGATTTGCTTACTACACCATATACACCCTACACTTTACACACAGTTATTATATTTCCCCATGGACTCCTCTGTGGTATCCAACTCTTTTCATATTAGACTGCTCAGCTAAGCAGGCAGAGCAGGTAAGGTCTATAGAGTTATAAGGCCTGGAAATAGAGTCTTATATGAATAAAGGTTTGGTTTAATTTCCTCACATTCACTCCTAGATATATATGATATGATTTGATATCGGTATGGCAGGAAATGTCTGAAATGGCTTTTTTCAGGGGACATCCCATTTTCATTATTGTTCCCTCTCCCATTAGATATTCTGTCTCTGCTTCTGGTATGAAGCAGGGTCATTTTCCTGTACTGTACAGAAATGGCTTTCATGTTGATATTTTTTAATTAACTCTATGTTCTGAACAAGGTATTGGGAGTATATTGCATATGGACTGTGCAATTGCTTCATTTTAATAATAAGTGATAAATAAGCTGCCATAAGGGAACTGCAACCCTTGAGTATATAAGCACGATTTGAGGCCTGCTGTGCCAATAAAACAGCCCTTAGATTCAGGTGTCTGTAAGGCACTTACTGTAAAAACACAAAATATTAATAAACCACCTCATGAATCTTGGCAGCAATGGAATTCAGCATAATTTCATGCTGCCTGAAATCACACTCTGTACATAAGTGTTGAATAAATTCTGTGCACTATTTAAACCCTTAATTCACAATTAAATTGCCCTAATCTGCTCCAAGCACAACGAATGCCCTGCAAAGCCACGAAGTGCCTCAGACACACATAGTGGGTGTCAGTTGTTGTTAGTCATTTCCAAGCACTACCTTCTCCATGACCCTTGCATGGCACTGATATATAGATATCCAGGGGCTTCTAGAAGCAATTTATATATACATATATCTAGATATATATATATAGGTTTATTCAGAGAGAAAAGGAAATTCCCTCTTTTCACCATCTCTGACTTCATTCTCGCAGCTATGCACTGTATTATAATGTGTCCTGAATCGGATGCAGCAAAAGAGTCTGACCAATTCTAACCCACATGACCTGACAAATTGTGACTCATGCTTTTAATCAGAGCTGAGAAACAACATTTTGCTGCAACATTTTATTGTGCAAGTGCACGAAGAGGAAGAGAAGAAAGGGAGGTCTTTTTTGTTTATGACGAGAAATAGGTTATATAATCCATTCAAGAACTGATTGCATAAAAATAATTATTAGAATTGATGATATCTGCTGTCCTGATTTATTCTGCGATTAGGGTTTGAGTAAATTGTATAGATTAAGAGTAATGACTTAAACAAAGAAAGAGACAGAAAGAAGAGAAAGACAAAGCACTTTTTTAATCCAAAACAATGAATTATAGTAGATGACACAATTACCACCAAAAAAATCCAGCTGCTGCAGAAAGATTTTCTTTGTAAATATTCATATTACTTCATCAGGAAGTTTAATGTTCTGTATTTAAGTTAAATCTTAAATATTGGAATCTGTATGTTTAATTCCCCTACATATATTAAAATGCATTTTCACACACCAGTGGAAGATTCCTATGAAAGCAGGCATTTGTAGAATTCAGCTGGTTATTCCCCCATAAATATGCTATAGTCAGGCAAATAGTTTTTTTATTCTGTGTATTAATGGACTATAAAACCAAACTTGAAGCTTGAAAATTTAAGAAGGGACTGAGGCTCAAAAGCTGTCAAGTTCTTCTGTTTTTAATTACACAGCTATTTTAAATCAAAATAAGTCAGCTAAGTTCTCCAAAGGCAACCAAGTTATTCGACTTAACCTCTCGCTTTCCCTTTGTATTTTTTTGCACCTCAGTTTTAACCTTACTTTGCAGTTAATGTAATCATCGTAGGAGCTAGCCAGCCCTTAAAGAGATTTCACTCCTTGTACTGGAGAGCAATAAAAACACCTCCCATTTAAACAGGAATGTGAAGCACTGCTTGACTTCCACTCAGTGAAGATGTCACCGTGCAGTCGGATGGAGCCACAGTCGCTCTGTTCAACCATAACCACAACTCCACTCCAGGGCTAATCCCACCATCACTGCTACAGATGTCCAATGTGGAGATTCAGCCTATCCTCACAGCTAAGAGCCTCAGCAGCTGGCCCACAACAGGGACAAACTGTGCTGCTATTCCTGCCTCAAAAGGACAGCGAGAGAGGAGCCTTCAAAGGATGCTCTGAGTTGCAGAGGGAATTCCCTATGAAATCCTGTAATACTCTAGAGAGTCCTATTTTAACAGTCTGACTTTGAAGGAAAAAAATCTTAAAAGTGAGGGTGACAGAGCCCTGGCACAGGCTGCCCAGGGAGGCTGTGGAGTCTCCTTCTCTGGAGGTCTTTCAAACCTGCCTGGATGCCGCCCTGTGCCCCGTGCTCTGGGTGTCCCTGTTGGAGCAGGGGAGTTGGACTAGATGATCTCTAGAGGTTTCAATTGTAGAGGTTTCAATTCTAGAAGTTTCAATTTCCTGGAATTTGCTGGAGCAAATTCTATTTTCAGTAGAATATGCAGATTCATCCACCATGTAGGAACTAGTACCTAACTAGAGTTAGGTATTCCATACGAAGGCACATAGCATCAGCTATTAACTTTCCAGAAATGCTCTTCTCTAGAAGCACCTATCCTCTAAGCACCCTATCCTCTAAGCACCCTAGCTGTCAAGCTTGAATTTGGGTGAACATGCAGCTGGTGTGGCCCTTCCAAATTCCAGGAGCTGACAGGGGCTCCCTGGCTCAGTACAGAGGAAGGCTGCTCCTGGCTTCAGAGAGCTTAGCACACCTTTGAGATCCATGTGCAGCCCGGGCAAGCCTGCTCAGAAACTACAGTAACTTTTTACTGCCAAAATACTGCAGTCCTTCCCCTGTGGGAACTCAAATTAGTCATTCTCAGCAGCAACGTTGTTGGGTACAACTGCAGTGGATACTGAGCATACTTTTAACCTGAAGAGTTGGCTTTTGAGGCCAGTCTTGCAAAATGTCAAGTGTCTCTTAAGAAGCCTGAAGTATTTATTTTCCACTCCGTAGAAACAGGAATGAATACACCATGGTAGGAAGACCAGGCTCTGTGGGTTTGGTTGGAAGAAATCACATACCTTCATCTCTAGCAGGACTCTTAGTCTGCACCTATGTTCTCAGTACTTGCTTCACTTAAGTGTTGTTTCCCTAACAGTCCAATATGGGATTATTCCTGATTTAACAAGTTATAAAACATTGCTTTTCCCAGGAACTTATTCAGAAAGTCACACCAAAAAATAGTTATTAAATAATTCTTACTCTAAACCAAATAAAATAGGAACACTTAAAAACCATCCCCAATGCCACAGTACTAAAATAATACTTATGGCTTCCTGGCTGCAACAATTTTCCTATCCAGAAAGATTTCACTCCGACACTGTGAATCAGTGGTATGTGCAGAACACTGAAAGAAGTATATAAATATATACCCAGAGCATATGACATAAAATGAGGTAATATAATAAAACCTCAAATTTCTGTGGTGCATCTGCAATACCTATGCATGCTTTAAATGGAGACAGACAGGAGCAACAGAAGATAGACAAATGCAGGCTAGTATAGGATTAATGAGTTATTAATAAGTAAAAGAAAAAATAAAACTAGCAGTCAGCTCAGACCAAGAAGCAAACAGCGGGACACATGGACTGGGTAGCCTCTAAAAAAAATTTTTTTTTCTTTTTTCTTCATTGAGGAGGAATGAGTTAAAATGAATTTCAGAGTGCTGTTTCATGTCAAACTCCACATCAAAACTACCAGTGCAAAAGTGGTGGCTTACAATCACCCTTGTGAAATAAGGGGGCTAAAGAAGCCCTTGCAGAAAGCAGGGCAAACTGCTTTTCAAGGGACAGGGCCATAAAATCACACATAAGAGGGGTGACATCATTGCTTGAATCTGCAGTGTGATAAGTTATTGTATGAGCATGTTGACTTAAACAAAAATAGCATTAAAGCTTTATATAATAGCAATAGCTTCTGTGAGTCTGCCAGGCAGCTTCTGACATGAGCATTTGCTTTTGTTCTCGCTTCTGCTCTATGTAACCACAACTGCACAATGAGAGTTTCTACATATATCGAAAAATATTCTATTCCTTGCCAAGACTTCTGGCTGAAAAAAATATCTGTGACTGTGCACCTACTCATTGCAGTAGTCAAATAAGATACTTACGTACTTCCACATTTCATAAGATAGAGCATTCAAGCTTGTCATTTTATATTTGTATTCACTTGAGTGGAGCACCTACAGTAAGGGTGCCTGTTTTAAGCAGGTTAATGAAAGAACAACAATACAATGAACCATGTGTGCAAGCTATTAAAAAGGGACACTAAAAGCACCCAATAGGAAGATCAGCTCAGCAAGAATCAAACTTACTCTAAATTAGATGTCTTTGCACTTTAGGATAGATTAAATGAAATTTGTTTAAGGAAGAAAATTTGCATTAACTAAAGTAATTTTATTTTTTAAGATGGGAGAAATATGTCATAAATAGCAATAGCTCTTTTAGCAAAAAAAACTCCATAGCTATTGCTAGTCATCATTTACTATCTCATAGCACAGACTAACATGTAAAGAAGTGATTTTCAAATGTTCCTCTACAGCTACCACAAATAATTCCATGTTGCTCCATCTGACCACAGGACTTTTAAGAAGCCTTCCTATATACTTTTGGATAAAAATCAGTCATCTGAGAGCATATTGTTGAAAGCAATTGGTTATGAAAGCAATCAGCAGGTTTTCAGTTTTCGAGGTGACACCAGATGTGTGTCCCCAGAGGATATCCTTTTTATTTTAAAAACAATTCCACTCCTAAGTCACATGTAGCAGTAACATCAAAAGGCAGCACAGAAAGGAAGTCAAAAGAGGTGCTTTTTCCCATAAAAAGCCCCATTTGCAGTTACCAGCAAGCTGAAGACTGTCCCTCATACCAGTAACAATATTAGAGGCTCTCCTATTCAATGTTTTTTACAGTTATCACATGCTTTAATATGCAGGCTAAATGTCAGGGCTTTCCCAAATTCAGTGAGTGGGCTGCATTTCTACTATGCAATCTCTATGCAGAGATTTTCTTTTAAGGAAACCAGGTACAGTGGTTGAAATTCAGAGTTGCCCTCATAAAGTTTCTAACTTCCGCTTCAAGGAAAAATGCACCAAAATTTATGAACCTCAAAGATGGTTTGCAATTCCAAATGAAAAGAAATTACCACTGATAAAGCAAGATGATAATGAAATCTGAAAGAAGATGAAGTTATGGCTTACTGAACAATATACTTATTTCACATACAGGCCTTGATCCTGGTGAGAACATGGTGTTTGTTACCATCTTTAAGCAGGCCTATGTTCATGCATTAAAGTATTTCAAGTGCTTGGAGGCTCAGGACAATATAACTCTCAGATCCACCGACATTACTTTGGAAGATGTTGACATTCCACATCAGGGCAAAAAACAGAGTGTGCAACCTAGGGAAAGAGGAGAAGGAGGAGGACTCTGAACCTGTTCAGGTGTTGTGGCTTCTCAGAAAATTCCCTCCTCAGCTTTCACTCGGTGGCAACTCTGCCTCCCACAGTCCCCTCCTTGCCCCAGCTCCAGCGCCCAGGAGAGTCTCCAGTGAAGGATCCCATGCGCATGGGAGCTTTCTTCACTAGTGCTTCCTGAGGGAGGAGCAGGAATGCTGTCAGGCATCCAAAAGTGATGGGGAGAGGGATGGGAAGCCCAAGGCCTCCCCAGCTCCAGCCAGAGAAGGGCTGCAAGACGGTGGGGAGAGGAGCAAGGCAAGGCAGGAGGCAGGGCCACCACTGAGAGCAGCTGGTGCTGGAACCACACTGCACCAAATAGCAGAGGACACAGGACACAGCTAGCACAGAAGCTTAGGAATTCTGGGATCATTTCAAGAATTGAATTTAAAGTCATAGTTCTGTGATGGGTATTGAGTATTACCCACCACCAACAGACACGGCTGGCAGGGAGAAGGCGAAAAATGTGCAGTTTCAGAAAACAAAGATCTTACACTAGTATGAGATTAGAGGCATTGTTTAAAATACCAATTGAGTCAATAATAATAATAATAGTAATAAAGATACAGAAATTGGTTTGGTTAAGTATGGAGTAAAGAAAGAATCATTAGTATGATGCATGAAAATTTACACTAGATCCTGGAATGAGTAAGAGAGAATAAATTTTAAAACTGATGATGTAGTAACGTTCCTGTGAACAGCCTGCGCATCCTGGGGTGTGAACAGCTGGATCTTGGGGATACTGCAGAGAGAGGAGCTGGAATGGTCCAAGCATGAAAAGATGAAAGGATGTATAGTTAGCAGAGATGGGAAAAACGAACACTGCAGACTTGGAATATAAGATACTTGGATATCTTTTCTTTAGAGCAACAATATTTTTTATGTATCACAATTTATCTGATGGTACCTGCATTTCCTCTACACAATATCATTTACATTATATGAAACTGTTACAGCAATAATCTGTATCGCTATATATACCTATCTAATAATCTATAAAATATTTCTGACATCATGCCCTATTTGGAAGTAGAGTGGTAGGAAAGGGTGAAAGTGCGATCTACAGATAAACAATTATTCCTCACAGGAGATTGATTTTCAGAAAGAACTGGTTTCACTAGTAATATGTTCAGTAGTATTCGAAAACAAATTAAATGTGAAAGAACAGATCTTTTATGTTTTCATTTTCACAGAAGTGTGAACTTATTTCATCACTTCTTCTGGCCAGTGCCATTTGCTTGCTCCCAGTGATGTTACAAATCATGTAACATTTCTACCCCGGATTTATATATCCCATCATTATCACCTATTAAGCCCACACATAAGTATGTTTTGAAAGCAACCAGCATAAGCCCATGTAAAGGTTGTTCACAGGGCATAATGTCTAAGCCTGTCTCCAGAAACCTACATTTTGGTGCTGCTCCAGAAGCCTTCAGGTGTTTGGTATCTGCAGGTACCATATGGTCCTCATCAGCTAAAGATTTATATCATATATGGCCAACACAGAGAACAATATAGAGATAGGTAACAAACCTTAAGGAAGGTGAAGAACCATTGCCAATTAATCTAATGTTAAGGAACAGGCTTTTCTGTGGTAAATACGTACTGATTTTGGTTGCACAGTAAGACTGGCATGGAAAATTCAGAAAAGCTCTATATTGCCATCATATGGAACATAGATATTAAGCACTGAGTAAAGAATTTCCCTTAATAGAAGAGTTCGTGCATGCTAGAAGTGTTCCAGGGCCCAAGAGAATTAAGACAACCTGCAAGTTCCCTTCCTCATGACTTTTTGCTACTATCAAGATAGTATCGTTGCATTGTACTCTTAAAAGAGGAGAAGAGAGGAGAAAGCTCCTATTTGTGTGAGCTCCCATTAAAGTTTGTAGCTACAGAAAATTTATTTCTTCTCCCTGAACTCCCTGTTTCTCTTGGACAGTGTTGCCAGCACGTTGAAAGAGAACTCAGCTAAAAGGAATGCTTTCAATCCAGCATACCAGCTCTGAATACTTTTATATATATTACATAAGTAATCATGTGTATCACCTCTCCAAAAAGATGCAGAATAGGAAGGAGAACAACTTTTAAATCTCTTTAAAATTTAATTATTTTGAAGGAGGGTGTTGTGTCTGTGCATTGAAGGGTGAATGCCTTCCCCTAGGGTATTGCAGTTACCAGTACTTGCAGATTATCACAGCTATAAATTAATAGAAATCATAAAGAATTACTTGGGGGGGAAAAAAAAAAAAAAAAAAAAAACCACCCACAGTTCTTACTCTGCTAAAATAAAACAATGAGCCTAAAACAAGGCTCATCTTAAATGAACCTTTAAAAAGTCCAGCAATCACATCTAAAAACATGCTGCAGTTCATATGCTTTTACTGAAAAATAGTCAAGAGACTTTACAGAGAGAAAAAAAAAAAAGACTCTGGAAAAAGAAAAAGAAACAGCATTTGAATTGGTCCCAAACAACGTTAAGCTCTGCAGTGCCAAAGTTCAAGGGCCACCTGGATAGTCAGTAGTGGAAGATCTTGAGGTGGTTTGAATTTTCCCTTGGGGTACCTGGACACATTCCTTGAGAGGGAGCACAGGACAACGTCAAATCAATCTGAATCCAAACCTCTAAGTCTGTGACTTTATTCACAGTGTTAATAAGTGGAGAGAAACTGCGCTGTTTCTCTTTTGCTTTTCCAGCGAGATAAATCATGCATATTAACTATTCCACTGAAAGATGAGCTAAAGGTTTTGGCTGAATGATATGCCTAATAAAAAAAAATGGTTACAATCATCCAGATACTGGCCACGTATGTTGACTGAGTTCAGAAAATGCTTTTGGACAGTAAAGCAGGTTTTAACAGAGACACAAGTATCATCATTCTGGCCTCCCTGCCTTTTAAGGAGTACCTCCGCAGTCAGAGGATTCATCCATCCACGAGGACATTCGTGAGCACACTTCATAGCTCTTGCTGATTCACAGTCCTTTGGGGGCTCTGCACTAAATATGTTCCCAGGAATGCACCTTGTGAAGCAAAATAAGACAAGGCATCTAAATCTACCTTCATTTGTGTTTTTCAGCTACTCTCCTGGGACGTTTTTAGAGGACACCTCTTTTCAGAAAAATAGGGTTCCTGAAGATTTTTCATGTCTGTTTAGCAAACATGGAAAGAGTGTTTCTTTCAAGAACCATAGCAACATGAGAAAACTTATTCATAAAAGAAATGTGCATTGGCAACAAATCAGTAATATCCACTAAAAGTAGTATGAAATACAATGTTAAAAGGGCACATGAATCTGGACATTTCCTGACAAGAATTCATGGCAAGAATTTGTCTAGTATCTGTCCTACCTGCTGATACTACCTGTCTCCACAATCTCCTACAGAAACAAGTTTGAAAAACTTATTATTTGCCAAGGATAAAAATTCTTCACCTATTTTAAACCAATCTCCCACTAATTATGCTAGAATTGCAGAATGTGGTGAATATCTTTTTTGCATTCACTCTGTCCCTTGCCTTAAATGACTTTTTACAGCTTAATCATACCCTCCCTCAGCACTTTTCTCTCCAAACTGAGGAGTTCTTGCCTTTTAACCTACCCTTGCAGAGCAATTGCTTCAGCCCCTAGATCATTTTTATTGCCTGGCTGTGGATTTTCCTTAACTCCACTACATCTTTCTTGAGATACAAGAACCAGAACCACTCAAAGGACTCATAGGGGTGCATCAAAGTGGCAAAATGGTGCCCTCTGGTCTTATCCTCAGTGCCCTTCCCAATGACGCCCAACATTTCCCTGGCTTTTTTGGGCTGCCACTGGACTTTAAACTAATGATTTTAGACACCTGTCAACACTGACTCCAAGAGCACTCTCCTGAGTTGTAACTGTCCGTGCCAAGCTCAATGTTACATAAGCATTTAGATCGCCTTTCCCTGCATTACTTTGTATTTGCCTGCACTGGAGCTCACCTGCTGCTATCTTGCCAGTTTTGTGAGGGGCTCCTGGAGATCCTCGTCATTGGGGTGGCATGCAAGTGCCAGTATCATCTGCAAACTTTGATATTTTACTGTTTGCTACCTGCTCCAGGTACTGCATCAATGTAAATGAACTGAATTAATGTCATCAACATTTTATTTCCTAAGGAATATTTTTACTTGTGATGGGTCATTGAGCTGGCCATTTATTTCTTTATTCCCAGAAACAATTTGGCAATTGTGTGACATTACTGAGTGAATAAGACCAATATAACAATTATTCTGCATTTCAGAAAGCTGGGTGGGAAACAGAAAGCACCTTGGATGATATATGGTGACTAATGTTTAATAAACTTTACATTTAGACATGCACTGGGCTCCTTCAAAGCATTTTGCTACTATGAGATGGTTTCTGCTGGTGACCTCTGTCCCTCCCCTCTTGAATTTACAACCCTGGATTTGCTTCCCGTCACTTCTGCTCCAACCAAGAAAACCACATCAAGCGGCTTCCTCGTGCTAAGTCTCAGTGTAAACTCAGCTCTGTTTCTAATTCCATTGAAATCAATTTGAAACTAAGATGCAGGAAAAACAAACACATGTCATCGCTGTAGAGCTCGAAGTCAGTACACTGAAAGAACTACTAAAATGTGGGCAATTGAGGTGATGGACACAAAATGGAGCGAGATTCCATTTTCATTAAATTTACTTCAACCAGATGGGCTCAATCTTCTTTGCAGAGGTACAGCAGAACACAGAACAAATAGAAAAGATATTCCTTCACTTATCCTGTCCACAATAATATATTTAACTGTAATATGCAATGCAGTAATGTAATTTCCTACTCCTATTTGGTCTTGGACAGATATCCGTCTCCTCCAAAGAGGAGTTTGGCTGACATTTTTTTTCAGCAAAAAAAGATTAGTTATCATCAAATTGAAAAATAAAGGAAGAACTAAATGTCTGCCGCTAAAACTGCCTGGAACTAACAATATTAGAAGTGCAAAAAGTAATACCCGTTCACAGAAATATTTCAGGAGCTGACATGAGCAGATTTCTAAATTTGTTTGCTGGCCTGCAAAGTGCTGGGCTCAGTAAAATCAATGGAGTGTTGCAGAAAAAAAGGGCAAAGGGTACATCTTAGATTAAAGCCTTTCACTCTGAGTCTTGCAAAGCATCAGTACTCTGGTTAGCCGAGTGGATTTATGTTTTCCTTCTGCTAAGACACTGACACTCTAACAGTGCAAGTAACTTTACACCTCTGCCCAATCTTCTCTTCATCTTTATCTGCCTGCTGACAGATGATGTTCTTTGAGGCTGAGTTGCCTGTCACAGATAACCACTAAAGACCCTATTTCCCATTACACTACTTTTGAATTAAGTAATGTATCACTTGAGTCTCTCAACACTACAACTGAAAGAGTAGGAATCCACATCCTTGTAACCTGAATGCGAATTTAAGGGGTGGTGGGGTTAACAATTTATGCCTTTTTTGATGCTGAGAGACAATTTTCACAAAGAAAGCAAAACAGAAATATATACACCATATACTTCCATTGGTGGAAATAAAGCTGAAAATGTGACCACTTACTCAAATGCAACTATGCCAATTTCTATTAGTTCATTTGGTCCACGGTCGCTAATTAAACTCAATAAAATATGCTGCCTATTATGGAGATAAAACCCCCATTAATTTTATGTGTAAAAATAGAATTAAATATTGATAAACACTTGGCTCTCCTAGGGAATGTGTTGGAGGATTGTGCTGGCCTCAGCTTTCAGACAGATCCCACATCACTGAAGCCTTGTCACCCTCCCAGGGCTACTCCTTCCCCTTTGGCCAAAGACTTGGCAATACACATCCTAAATGGGGGAGAAATGGGAAGCTTGTTGTTTTATGACCGAAGTACACTCAGAATGGAACGTGCTACAGGCTCCTAACACTGAGAACAGTAACTGGTTAGAGAGGAATTAAACTGGGATAAGCAATTCTGTACAAAGTCTCCCCACATTCCAGTAGGTTCCTGGTGAAGAAATGGGTTCAAAGTCCTCTATATGAGCCCATCCTCTTCCACGAGGTTCCCAAACTCAGCACTGCTATTACTAGTCCTACTTGCTTCCAAAGAGTTAGATCATCCATAATTTTGGACCATTATATCTTGAAAGTGAAATTGTTTTCCAAGGACTTTTATCAGCAAGCTGGGAACAAGCACAAAATGTCTCTGCTTTCATTCTGTATTATCTGGACAGGACTCAATTGGTATCACAGAAAAGAGCTTTCGGCACCTTTTTTTGTGAGCATTTACAACAGAAGTTTCTTCTCTAATGTTTTAGGAGTATTTCATTGTCCAGCTCCCCTGTTAGCTTTTCATTTGATCTTTGAACACTGAACATTGCTCAGCATGCATGCGTGTTTACAGATGCAGACAAAAGCACAGGGTACTAGTTCTGCATTCAAAAGTTTAATTATATGTTTTCACAAAGTAGAGAGGTGCAATAGTGGATATTTGTATTTTGCAGTGAAAAGACAATAGAACAGTTAAAAATGTGAAATGTGGAATTTTCTCGCAAGTAAAAAGAAAAGAAAATCCAGGAGAAGCAGAATAATTGCTAAGTATTTTTACTCAGCTAGCAGCAAGTCTAGGCTTCCAGCTAACTACAAAAGGGCTATTTCACAATGTTTACTATTTGCCAAATTTGAAGTGACAAACACCAGAAAGGGATCCTGGCAAAAAAAAAAGGTTAGGGAATTTTCCAATAAGATGATGAATTACTCACTGGTGTGTTTCCTTAATGACTAGAAAATTACAAAAAGCTACTTGTTTTTGTTTTTCAGGACTCAACTGTTAACTTCTAGAATGTAAAAGGCTTAAGAGAAAGGTGCCTCAAGTTCTCACAGCTGGAATATTATTTTTTCATGTTATTATTCACAGTTAAATCTAGGACAAAGTTTGAAACAGGACCTCTTCTTAGGTTTTGACATAGCATTCTGTCAAACAATAAATTCTCACTACGTTATTTTCATAGCAGAAGAAGAAAATAAAGAAGCTGTGCACATGCAAAGCACAAAATTTCAGAAGGGATTTCAGAAGTTAAGATTCCAAGTGCTGTGATAATATCTATTATATGTGATATCTTTAAAGCACCTGGACTCCTGTTTCTCTGGGGCATATAGGATGCTCACGTAGAACAGAATCACCGCGAAAAAATCTTGTGCCATTTTCCATTAATTGGTTCCAGATTTTAGGAACAGCTCCCTTGAGCAGCTTGCTTTCAAATCACGAAATCACGAAAAGAGCAGATTGTGCATGTAGAGTAAAAAAGACTGGTTGGCCAACCTTGACAGTAATACCTGTATGATTTTTATTACGTTTGTTTTAAGGTAGTATCTAGAAATGTCACTGAAAGAACAGCATTTCTCTACTCACCTTGCAAATGCAGAACAAGGGAATTCAGAGGCACTTGGGTAACGTGACCCAGCAGAGCAGGGTATTCACTTTGCTGTACATCTGTGGACAATTCTTCTGTGATTTCTACTGCGAGCAATAACGTGCTGTCTCAAATTCACATTACAAAATGGAACCTGTTTTTTTGAACTTCAGGGGGATTTTTTATTGTCACAGATTTTTGTGGGTATATAGGGGGGACTCTAATCCATCTTATCATAGTAAAAAGGAGAAATAAGAAAACTGAATGCTGGAAGATAAGTATTTGTCTATTTGTTGCAAAGTAGCAAAGGGAAAATGGCATATCATTCACCAAGCATTGTATAAACTCAAGCTCAAGTGTTGAAGGCTTGGACTTTTTTATCCCTTTTTTTTTACAGAGATTTGAAGTGTCCACAGCATCCTGTTAATTAAGGATTGTGTGGAGCTGTATCTCAGCACCTGATCGATGAGCTGTCTTGGGGATAGTCCAGCAAGCAGGATTCCTCGGCTACCAGCTGGACACCCCCTCATATGGGAGGGTCAAAAGGAGCTGGAAGGGCTTTTCCACATCTGTCCTTCACTTTTGAGAAATGTGGACGTGTTAAATACTAATTGGGTTCACATTCACAACAGAAATGCTGATTGCATTTAATTTTGCCTTCATTTGCCTGCCACATGCATTTCAGAAAGGAACTCAGTTGTCAATCAGTGCAAAAATAATGCACCTTTGAAAACACAGTCCAAATCCCAAACCATAAATTCTGTAACACATTTCCTTTTGTCTCTTCTGCTACAGCTCTGCAAGTCTAACAGTTTATTATGACTTCAATTCCTGGTCCTAGCTTTGCTCTGTCACATTTGCTGATAGCAGTTCACTGTCTCCTCTGTCTTCTGCAGAATTATGTAGAACCAGTAACTGACACAGGGGTAAAGAGGACTCAAGTCCAGCTTGTCCTAGTTTCTAGGGTAAGAGAAGCAAAAGTGAAGACAATATTTCTCCAGATAACCATAACAACAGCAGGGTTGCAGGTATTTATTCCATTTTGCACAGCTGCCTTTAACTTCTTGCTGCTGCTAACCAGTCTGATCACAAATTGGAAAGAGAGCAGCCCAGTGAAGAGCCCCTTACACCAACAGGTTGGTTAACTCTACCGAGCTAATGCAAACTGATTCAAGGAGCTTTTGGGCAGAAATCCCTTGTGTTGAACTTGCTGGAGCTCCTTGTGTGACCGAGGAGCACCAAGAACAACGGGGAGAAGGCCAAAGGGCAACGTAACAAGCACAGCACTGGATGAAACACAGGAGGAGAGTTTTGCCACGGGGCTGCTCATTTGAGAGCAAGGTTGTGTCACCTCTGCACCGCACCCATGGCACACAGGAAAGCCCAAGGAAGGCTACTCAGCTCCTGGTGACAGGTCATGACGGACAGCCCAGAGTTCACTGAAGGAAAATCTAATCAACACGCTGAACCAGAAAGAGTTAAGAAAAACAGCAAAAATAATACAACACAAAAAAAAAAAAAAACCCCACATACAAAAAAAACCTTCAAATGGAGATCAGTGTTCTTTTCCTTCTTCATTACACTTTGGAATTGTGACCAAGTACAGACATAAGCAGATGATCTTCTAGGAGTCACAGTAATTAAAAATTGCTGCTTTTCATGTTGCAAACTTTTCATGATGCTATCGTAAGCAGCAGAGCCATAACTCAATACCAGCACTGTATCATTATTCACCCTTTCCCAGATCTGCTGGTAACTGAAAGGCCATCTAACCACATACGCATCTAAGATTCCCTTGCGCTGCCTTAGATCTAAGGTTGCCATTTACACTAGCAGCTCCATGATGACGACTGTGATATGTTAGTTTGACCTGTTATTCAGTAAGTGGCAGTATATAAGGCATGTCTACATAGAAACACATTTTTACAGCTTTTGCTTGGAAAACTTGGAAAATCAGTGCTATAAAAAGCACTTAAAAATTACTTCAAAGACACTTAGGAATCAATGTTATAAGGAACAAAACCTATTTTAAAAAGACTAACAGTGCATCCCGTTTAGCAAAATGATTAGGCAGAATATTGCACCAGCTAGCACTTAGGGAATTAAATATTTTGTTGTAGAATTGACAAAATGACTGGATACCACAGGGAAATAATGTATTCACCTAAAAAGAATGGGTTTCAGATTGCTGGGAATCAGATATAGATAAATACTGTACTTCCAGAAAAACTTACTTAGTAAACATTTCAGACTGAGGACACTAGGAACAAAAATATTTTGAACATTTCTGGAGGTGGTTATTTTTATGGACATAAAAAGCATGTTATACAACATGCACTGAGATACAATTTCTTTAGCCACTGGGAAAAAAAAAAAGGCTGTATGCACGTCAAGATTTCACCTCTGGTACAGCTAATCAGAGGTGTCAGAAAAAATGCATAGATTAATTTACTATTTCAATACCATTTTCAATTTCTTTAAGGTTATGCATGTTTGTCCATAGAGAGTCTCTCTCCAGAGCTCTGCCTCTAGCCTCTGCCTTTGACCCACTTACAGGAGCTATTCTGATGACTCATCCCTAGGAAAAACGACCAGCCGCGACAAAAAGTCGCAAAGATTTATAAATGCAAATTGCTTTGTCTAGGTAAGAAATATGAAGCTTTAAAACAGAATGGAGTGTAAGGAGAACAATGAAATAAGATTTTTAAATCTTATTTTTCATTTGTTTTTAATAGTCAGTATGACAAGAAAAGAGCCTTTCTGCTAACATCTGCTCAAAACCTCCAAGAGCTGAAGAGAAGGAGGAGTTGCCAAGGTCATAGCAAGAGTCAAGCTTAAGTGCTTGAATGCAAACATTTCTGAGTATATTTTTTAAATTCTACCAAAAAAAAATATAATGTGACTGTGAAAGAACACTGTCCCTTCATGTCAAACTCTTGTGGTATAAATTTTAGATAGACATCAAAAACACATCTATGCTAAAACCATTGAAACCATATCTAACCTTATTATGACACCATAGGTAAACGCTGATTTTCAACAAGGACTAGTAGAAGAAGGTTGAAGTGCCAGAAATTTCTAATTTATGTTCAGTACAGCAGTATCCCTAGGACGACCTCCAGTTCTCTCCTGCTGTTCTTCAACACCCTCTGTAAAGGCACAGCATAAGCAAGACCAAGTACCGAGGCAGAAGGTCTAGGTGTTTTAAGGGGCAAAGAAGAACCTAAATAACATTAAGGCTTCAAGTCTCGGTGGGTAGCATGAGCTGCAGGAAATAGCACAGCTACCACTGGAATTTCTGGATCACAGTTGACTTCCATCTCCCAGCGAGGTGGCTGGTGGAGCCTGATCTTGCGAATAGAAAGCTCAGTGGGAGTGTAACTTCATGGTAAAAATAGGCTGGTTGGGAAAACAGGATGAAGGACAACCACCTGAATGGTACGTCAAGCCTGTGGTAACCAGTCTTGTTTTATGAAATAAAGCTCTCAAAAAGGATAAAAGGCTGTTTCACAGCCACTCTTACCAGCCACCCCGCTGCACTCGCAGCCACCGCAGTGGGCAGCAGAAGCTGCACTTGGCTCCCATAACCCCAACGTCCTTCCCTGCAGCCCGGCTCTCACCACCATCTATCATCCTTTCCCTTCCATTTCCAGCTCGGCTCAGTGCTCTGTGCTAATCACAAGTGACAGGCAGAAGCTGCAATACATCTCCAGCTCCAAATCATTAAATGAGACGACCTGTATTTCCTGCAGTAATCAAATACTGCTGCAAGTTACCTCTGTCTCAGCTAAGCCTCAGCTGGAAGAAGGACCTTAACAGTTGCACTGGGGATCTTGTTTGCTGCTTGCTGACTTTAAGCTTGAATCAGGAGTACCTGTATTCGATTATTTTGACATGTCCGAGAGTTAAAATTTGGGGAAAAAAAAATCCGAGAATCATCAATCCTCTAACTACTATGATATTAAGAGAAAAAAAAAATGTGGGCAACAGGAGTATTTTTCGAACATATAAAAAGTGGTCTGCAGCTACTGCTAGTATGAAAGCAACACCAAGACTCAGACAAAGAAGGTGACTTTCGAAAAGAAAGTACTACCATAGATGAAGCAGATGGCCTTGTGATT
>VZSG01000527.1:514298-549246 GCA_013398315.1 Nothoprocta pentlandii | reverse complement strand
AAAAAAAAAAAAAAAAAAAAAAAAATCCAAACTGTTTAGTCTTCATCCCGAACTTTAATCCCTGCTCTGACATAAAGAGCCCATATGGCCTTTTTTAATCATATGGGCATCTTTGAGAAAACAAGCACAGATGGACAATTTCACAAGTGGTAGCAAAATAACACTGCATTAATTTCAATGGATTTTATCATTTTTCCTCAGTTTCCTTATCTGTCAAGTTAACTAAACTGTACTTCACAGGGCTGTAAAGCAAAGCACAGATTGCTGTCACCACTTTACCAATGAGGTTGTAACTGACACCCTCAAAAGATTCACTTCCTCTCTTTATTAATATATTGTATCCAGTAATCATCTTGAATTTGGTACATTTCCTGAATCAATCATTCCTTATAAATTTGAGATGTTTTCAGTTCTAATTTTTCAGTCATATGAGATATAATTCTGCATTTCTAAAGGTCTTCTCATCTGATTTGCAATTAAGAAGAATGAAAGGGAAAAAGTCGTATTTGGTAACACTGGGAGGATATTACGTTATACTATAATGTAATGAACAATGGAAATTAAAAATTGGGGAAGAAAAATAACCCCTTGCATCCTGATTCCAAGCAACAACAACAAAAGGAGACACAGGACGAAGCCGCTGCATTACAAAGGATTTTGCAGGCTGCTGGTTGCTCCAATTGACATTCCAGGAAATAAAATGTGGAAATGAAATTTAGAGATGAGTCAGAAGCTGAAATAATATTTTTTTCTGCAACAGAAACTTAAATCAGAGTAGCCTGGTGTTTAAGGTGCTTTCACAGGCTCTGGAAGAAGAGCAGAGTCTAGACAACTTAGTCCAACTCACAGAAAGTCCACAAAACCACCTAAAAATCTCAGAGAGAATACAAAGAGAAGGGGCATAATTTGGGGTCCAGTTCTGAACAGAGATGACAGCATTGGCTCTGCCACGGCCCAGTGCTTTAGTGAGTACTATGCGAATTTCACACGGGCTGTGTAACTCATTTCAGGAATCCTTCAGAGGAGGATGTCTAGGATGTCTTTAGGCCCTCGTGGCACCACAGGCTTCATGCGTTGCCCATGGGTTTGGGGAAACTGCCTCTGATGCTGCCAGTGCTACAGGTTCACCCACAGGTTCAACACAGCAGGTGCCTTCAGTGGAAAGGAGCTGAGACTTGGGAGAAGACCTAGCATTTTTTTTTTAATTCCATACAGCATTCTCAGGCCTTTAAAGTGCATAGAAAGAGCTTCCTCAAGTGAGTTGTAGGGCCCAGCCTTTTTGCAGTTTTGCATTTCATTTCATCAAGGAAGTCATGCTGATGAATCCTCTGATCACTCCCCCATATTTTGAAATTATATGAACCTTTCTTCATGTGTGGCAGACTATGCACATTTTTTACACTAAATTGTAAATAATCCAAAGCCAAAAACGCAGAACTAGAAGAATCAGCTCATCTTTCACAAGTTCTACTGACTTTTGAAGGACTGGAGACTCTCAAACAAACATAATGCCTCAGACCACATCTTTGTTGGGTTATTTGGCCAGGGGAGATTTCACTGAGATGTTGCACTGCATTGCATTATACAGCCCTGAATCCATAAAAAGGCACAGAAAATATATGGAAAGTGGGATATATCTGACAGTTGATTTAGTTTTGACTGGTTATACCAGAGCAAAGAAATGAGATCACTTTTATTACAAAGTAATGAAATTTCATAAAAGTGCCTAGAGGAGAAATCTCTTCCTTTTTAGAATTGTAATCACGATTAAAGGTTGCAGACTACCCCACCAAGTATTCTTCAATATCTAAACTTTGGGGATTTAAAAGAACAAATATAGACAATTCTTTTTTACAGTGATCTCAGGAATGGATCCAAACACTTTAGACTTCTCCAGCCATTCTCTCAGTATTCATCTCCCAAAGGTACAAAACAGCTGTTATCGTCTCTTTACTTTCAGTGCAACAGGTGACATAGAAGTGAATAATAAGATATTAATGCAGGTATGCAAGAATATTACAAATTTTAGCAAATTCAGTCTGTGTATCCTGTAATTCCTAGCAGGCACGGTAATCTTTATTTTTTATCTCTTACTATTCATTTATGCTAACATTAAAATGCTATGTTTAGGAGAAATACCATTGACAGACTAATCTTTAAGCTGAAATCTTGCTTAGCTGTATTTGGCAACAGACAAAGTAATCTACATAAACACCTTTTTTGTTTAAGGAGAGAGTATTTTTTGACAAGTACCTTTGATAATTGGAGGTAAGAAAAGTTAGATATAGACATTTTCTGAAGAAATATTCAATAAATAAATAATTTCTGAATATTATTTTAATATAAGGATATAATTTCTTCATCCAGAAAAAAAAATGTTGACTAAAGGTAATACATAAAATGAATTCCAAGAGTTATAGGAAGCTAAATATTTTGTTGGGAAGTGATTGATGTTTTTATTTGCCTGTATCTTATTTAATCTAGTGATGAGTTTCCCCTTGCCTCTTTCGAGCCAGAATTCACTCCAACAGCTGGTGACCAGGCAGTCACACTCGCACAGTATATTTCCAAATTCCAAGGGCTGTCATTTGCATAGGCATGTTAATCTGTTTTTCACAGCACAGCCTTCAGTTCACTTGTAATAAGTGAAGCAATCGCTTCCTCTACAGGCATTCATTTCATGAATCATCCCACTGAGGGACTCAACGTAAGGGTAAAGAAATCAAGACCCAGATCGGGGCTCCTGGCTTTGCATTTCCTATGACAATCAAACAAAAAAAAAAAAAAAATGGACTTTCATGCTTTTGATTTTCTGGCAATCTTTAATTTACATCGTCAATCCCAGGAGCATGAGACTTAGCTATATATATTTTTTTACAGTCTTGATACACAACTGCTATTTCAAATAGGAAGCTGCAGCAAATTCCCTGTGTGCTGTGGGAGCTGCTGCACAGATCTCCAGGAAAAGCCAACAACTCCAGGTTAAATCCAATGTGCACTTTTTTGTCTGTGCTTCTCTCTAAGGGAGAGATGAAATACAAGCTAAGGTTCCATGGATTTTCTGACCCGATGCAAGTATGAAGACCTATTCTGGAAATGCAATAGGGCATGATCCTTATGGTAGCCAATACGACTATGGAGAGGTCACCTGCAGAACCAGGGCCTCCTTTTTCTGTCACCTTTTCCCTTTGCTCCCTCCAAATGCCAACTATGCCACCTCTAGCCACCTCCTACCTACCAGCCTCAGTGTGCCCTCTTCTCTAGCAGCAATGTTAGTCCACACAGTTAGTCTACAGAGTTAATTATTTAGACTACAGAGTGAGTCTACACCTCTTTCATGCCAGCCCTAAGCAAACGATGAACAAGGGGCCTGAGAAATGCTACAACACGTCCATCCTCTCCAGCCTCATCCTTTTTTTAAGCCTTGAGACTCTTCTCCTAAAGAAATTTTAGTAAGTACAGCTGGCAGATGAGCAATGGGAATCTCTGCCAGGAGCTGGAGCTGGAAGAGTGAACGGGAGTGTGGAGCGCGGTGGTGTAGGAGCCTACAAGGAGGAGGCAGCCAAGGGGCTCTGCAGGAGTGCAAGGGGCAGCTTTTCACATTACTAGAATCATCACAAAATACATCTTTGGTGGGATTTCACTGAGTCTGGTGGAGATACTCTAAGAGTGATTTTTGGTCCCTTATATCATATAAATATTTTAAAAATACATTTTTCCCAGTCATCCTAAATAAAACAGACTCCATCTAATTCTTGGCTTTCCCGTATTCCTTTATGCCTGCTGTGATAAAGTTTGTAAATAAATCATGTATTTTATTCTCAAGGTAATGTTACCAGGTTATGTTAAAGATGCAGCTTCTAGACAGACTCATTCTGTCCCATGATAACTACTTGTCTTGCTTGAGACTAGCAGGTTTGACCAGGTAAAGAAATGACCCAAAGTTTGCCTGTAAATGAGATGAAACCTTTTAGCAGGCTCAAGATTTAAATATATATATATATTTGTAATGGATTGATGAAATTCCATTCTGTATTACATAAATGCAGGATAAACGTGATGAAGCTTAATTCCATTAATTTTCTCTAGAACAGTCTTTTAGCTCAAAAGGTTGACTCATCACTCAAAGAAATTTTTGCCAAAATTCTATTTCATTTCAATCTCCATTTTCCAAGGTACAGTAGCGCAGTTAGGTTTACTTATATTAACAGTTTATTCCAATGCAAAGAACCACCCCTATAGTTTATAACTAACTGGGAACAGATTTTAGCACTCTTGCACACATCATGCCACTCTAAATAGACCTGTGGAAACAGTTGAGGCTGCTCACAGAGCACAGAGCCTCTCTGCCTGCACAGAGGTAGAAATAACTTTGTGAATGGTATCGCTCACCATCCTCTCGCATGTTCTCTCTCCCCATCCGTTAGCAAAACATTGATATGCTGCATGTATCCGCATCAGTATTCCTAAAGTTGTCCTGTTTATGTAAAACTGATTTCAAGGCAAGATGTTATGCAGCCTACATCACAGCTGTTCTGTAATTAAATTGGATACCATAAAATCTGATGTAGAAAGTATCACCAGGTTGCTGGAGGTAAATATTCATAGCTTAAGCTTGTTCTTTTGAGCTTGAAAAACTATGCAATTTGAAATCAACTTCTAAAACTAATCTAAATGTCGGCAGATGTATTAACAAATTTATCTTAGGATTAAAAAAATAGTCTGCTTTAGCTCAAGCTCTTCTAAAGTTACCTGATATAGATGAGTTTAGGTATATCATGTGCAAGAACAACTACACAAACAAAGGTTTTGCTTATATCCTTTTCTAATCACTTATATTGCTTCTCAATAATCACTCACTGTTTTATCAATCCATACTGATTTGGAGCAACTTATATTGTTGGCGCTATTTTCTTTACAGCTTATGTATCTATATACACATGGATATATGTATATATACTCCCTCTCATTGTCCACAGCAATTGCAACTGTATTGTTCAACCCACATATATCTCGTATTTGTGAGCCAGTGCCTATGCAAAGGCTAAGTAGGTCAGTGAAATGTTAGCCTCATTTGGTGTATCAAAGATGAATATTGCCTCCTCTACCCACCTTTGTAGTGGAAGGGGAGACCAAGATTTATGTAATGCAGTGAATTTACTGCATGAGCTGGGATTAGCATTCTGAAGCTGGAGAGCATCCCTTCCAGAAGCAAAAAAAAAACCCTGCTTTTAACAATTTTTTTCCAAATCTGCTAAACAGGACTATTGTTTTCAGCTGAGTACTTGCAGTCTCTCTTTCTCTATCTGGTACTTTATAAATATGAAAGCTAAAATAGACCAAATGAAGTGGATGTACCCTGGAGTATGTTGGTTGAGTAGTGGATAGGGGAAGTTATTTTGGTTGAGTTCGTGGAATTTTGCGGTTTATGTTTTATTTTTTCAAGAACATAGTAAATGTCCACAGCTCTTTTATGACAAGTTTGCTGATATTTTGTAGTCCAAAAAAACCAACCTATGCACACACTTTATTTTTGAAAATACTTCACACTGTACCAATGGCTTTTTTGATTCTGTATTTCAAATTACCATTGTTGGAAGGAAGTTTTCTAGTCAGATACTTAGCTGAGTTATTGCCAAAGCCTGCTCTGTATTCTCATTATACTGATATTCACCAGCATGGAATTTACTCACTGTAATAACATATCTCCGCAAGTGATCATTTCCAGTGATGTGTTATTTATTTCATAGATGACGAAACATAACTTTATGTGAGAAAACAAGTGTACACCTACCTGACTGGATGTAAGTTTTGCTGCAGCACACCTTATATTTTTAGTTTATTTCCACAGGGGAAGACGACAGATGAAATATTAGATTCCAGTGTTACTTTCGCTTACCCAGCACGTTGTCATTTCAAGTTATCGCTCTATGATTAATACAAAGATTATAATGTGATATGACTTGAAAGGCTGATCATCTTTATTCACTCCAGAGAGTGTGAATTTGATACATGAATAATGAAGAAATATGAATCAGCACGGGTGGATCAGTGATTTGCCTACTTCACACATACAACTAGGTGCTAATAGCTTAATTTGCAACTTGTTTTATTTTTATCCCTATATCTCTATCCCTCGAAAGGCAGTTGGGTGAGATCCTTCACTTCTGCAATTCCAAGTGTTTTATACAGTAATCAATATACACATCTTTAAAGATGGGCCCACTGAAATCAGAAAAGGCTCATCTTTTAAAAATCTATCTTAGTTTCAAATTTCTCAACGTTTAATATCAGTCCAATTATACAGGAAACTCCAGAACATCCATCACCTGTAAATCTGTCAATCTAGTTCTCATTAAATGTTCCCAAGGTGGATACAACACCATTGTAAACTCTTTTTTTCAAGTCAAGCAAAAGCCTCTACCATGACTGCAAATTCAGGATCGATGTGAAAACACATCAGTAGAAAAAAAAAAGATTTAAAAATCACCCAGACACATTCTCTCATTACCTGTGCAGAAGAAAGAGAGGATGTCTGTCTAGCGCCTTAAAGGCAGAGGGTCAGATTTTAAAGACTCTCTGCGACAGTTGCCTTTCGATGTATGAAGATCTATATTCTGCTTTTTCGTTTCCAGAATGGCTGCATGCAGTCTCTGCATCATGCTCAAGGAAAGAAACCTTGCATTGTTGCCCTTCAGCTCCATGACCCCTGGGACACCATGGAGCTCTGCACATCCCTATCAGCTCCCCTCTCATGGGCATCCCAGGGAAAATGTGCTGCAGTGAGAGTGTAAAGTCGTGCAATTCAAGACACATGAATGACACCAAAAACAAATTATGCTTTCTCCATAATATGCAGCATCCCTGTACACAGCATTCACAATTTGCCCCCGCTCTGCAGAACACTGGGATAACCAGCCATCAATCACATCCTACACTTTCTCGGTGTTGTTTTTTTTCTCTTGCAAAATTTGCAGATACCCACTGGGGAAGATGGCAATCCCAAGACACTACTACCTCCACGCTCCAAGGTTTTATCACTTATCAACATTAGCAGTGTCAGTGCATTACAAACTACTGGCTTATTCATTTAGGAAATAAAGACAAATTAGGAAGTCTGTTTACTAACACCGTCTGTCCTGGCTTTGACATAGCATGCTGCCTATTTATAGACCTGTGGCACTGAAATACTGCTGCTTTCTTGTCTACATTCCTTCCTGCATGATCAAATCCTCTTTGAAAGATAGGAGAGTACAAGCAATGCAGCACCTTAAAAGTTACCTTATCCCCTTTCCCAACAAATTCTGCAGTTTTCTATCTGTGGAAAAGGTTTGGGGAGCTGCCTTGATATGCAGAAAACCTCCAAATGAAGGCAATTTCTTAATGCTGCACTTGTCTCTGTATTCTGAACCCAAGCCCTGCCGTCCAGCAAAGAATATCTCAAACATTAAACAAAACCAGCAATTAACAAAGATTAAGATCATTTCCCACACATACCTCAGCTCTGCTCTTAGCAAAGTGCAGGTGATTTGTTTAGAGCATTTCCCTATGCTATCAGTTCAGAAACAAAGCTGCTACAAAGGTGAAAAAACAGATACAGACTGATTGGGACATATGAGAAAAGGGAAGGCTATCCTTGACTCCAAGTAAATCAAGGAAGATGCTGTAAATTAGCTTCAGGTTGACAATTCTGTAGAACCACATAGCAGGATCTGACCTTTTTTGTCAGTTTGATACTTATCTGCTTAATCCTAACTTACAGTGGACCAAGAGTAAAATATGATTTAAAAATCATTTGTTCTCAGATTTTATTTATATTCTCAAAAACAGGAATTCTAGACACAAATCTACTCATAACATACTTGTTTGCCCTCCCTATTCAGTCTAAAAATAATCTTTATTGAAAAGATCTGAAATTACACACTGACATTCAGCAGTCTTATTAAAAATGGGAGCCTACAACAAACTTATCATAGCTCTCTATTGCCATCTCCCCATTTCTGTAGCTAAATACACTGAATGTGGCAAAGCAGCTGCATCATTTACTGTAAGAAATGACTCAGTAGGTGGATGACAGTGTTTGCCTATTACTTTTGCAGTTAAACGTTCTGAGTATTTAGCCAGATTTTATGCATTATTGTACGTGGAAAGAGAATGATTTGTCAAAATCAGCATGATTCCTCTATAATTTTTTTTCACACTTGGATTTCTTTTGAAATGTTTTTTAAAACCTCATATAACATTTAATTCTATTGAATCACCTTGTAAATGCATAGGTACTAACAGCAGACTCAGAATTCCTCCATTAAATTAGCTCTGCAGAGCATCTGGTGTCGGAAAGGTCTCAGTAAGACTAGGCAAACTTTCTCTTGCAGGAACTGGAAATCTCGAAAGGTACTTTACAAGGCCAAAAAATTCCCCCAGGATACAAAAGGGTTTGCTGAAATTTGTAAAATAGGTGGTAAATAATACAAATGCTCACATGAATTCGGATCAACTTTTGTCAAACTTCCCCTTCATATTATTTGACTAAGAGTTATTTTTAAATTTGAATTAAGTAATAAGATACTTGTGGACAAATTTTTATTCTGAGTTGTAAACTTCCTTTCAAATGCATAAAATCTTGAAGACCAAAATTATTTCCATTTTCCATACTGATTTGCAGTCTTGTACAGAAGGCTCCAGTGTTCAGGAGGCTATTGGCCGCAGTCCTCATTTTTTAGCTTACAATACAGCTACGTCCAGAACACTGACAATAAGGACAAACACCCAGAGTTTGACTCATAATATCATAAAAAGTCAGTGTAGTAAGTAAAGCACAGGCTGAATAGTTTGCTTCTCACATATCTTCACTTTCCAGAAGGATGAATCAGCTCAGCAGCAATCTTACACCAGTGGCAAAGTATAATAGAGTAATACATAGCACTAGGTGTCTTGCAAATGCCACAGGAATTTATAAAGCGAGTTGCCTGTTTTTGTGTTTCACAGTTGATCAGAGGTTCTGTCATCTGAGTAAGGGAAAGGTGAGCTTGAGATTGTATGAGTTATGCCACCCACACAATTCTCCCACTGTTAGGGCTCACTTTTTGCCTGAGAGCAATAAATTTAAACTGTTTTGGCTCCACTGCTACAACAAAGGTACTTCCAAGAATTGAAATGAGAAAAGGCTCAGCGATTTAATTCTGATTCCAAAAAGAAAAAAAAAAACGGAATCCATTAAATATGAGCTGACAAGATTTAATTCTTTCTCTCTCAGTGTTGTTCATTTGCTCTTTATTTGCTTTCTAGAATGGTATCTATGACTAATTTGGGGAAGGGTTCAGAGAGGATTACTTGAAATATGGTGAGGACTGTGTCCTGTGCCCAGCTTAAAAAAAAAGAACTGGGCAAATGGAAAGTATGACCCCTGCAAATCTGCAAGCACATAAATACCCCCCAAATGCTGGTTGCCAGCCTCCTCTGGACAGTAAAACACTCATAGCAAGCCTGCCCCTCTGGTGACAGGGGCAAGTGAAACAACAGCCATCGGCCAGGTGTCATGGGCAAGCCTTGGCTTCTGCACTAAAATCAAGGACAACGGGAAAAGGCTGAAGAAAGAGAAACAACAGCGTAGAAAGGTGCCCTCTGACTTATTTTAGATGGTCTTCCAGTAGAAGGGAAGGAAGGCACTGTACTCGTGATATCCTGCTTTTGTGCGAGTGCCTGAGTGTGCTCCATAGCAAAGTGTTCTGGAAAGGGAAGGTTGCACACCTCTGTTCCTAAATTTGGTTAAACAGACGTAAGGATTAGCTTAATAAACTGATATTTAAACCACTGCTATTTTTGTGAACAGACAAGGTCAGAGCCTCTGTCCTCATGTGTATTTTCACCTGCAGCCGCGGAGCCTATTTGACTCTCAGTTCCACAGTTATTCTTGATTTCACTCCTGAACTGAACAACAGGACAACAGAGACAGGCCCTTCAGATCCCCATCCCCATGGTTACTTGCAGCCAGTGATAAAAATGATGACCACAGCGTGTGTTTTTAGGATTTTATCTGTCATTTGACAACATTTCCCGTTGCCCATTGGCCAGATCAATGCTAAAATTAGACTCTGTGTAGAGGGCTGGCTTGTTGCTAGCATCACTCCTCTGTCACTGGGTCCTTCTGTCCACAGTTTTGGCAGAGCCGTGGCAGAGCAGCCCGTGGTTATCTCAGCACATACACAGGGTGCAGCTACAGACACTCATCGGCTACTCACAGACCCATGACACATGAAAGAGAACTTGGGGATGACCTTCAGCGTCAAAACCACCAGCTCCCGTGCTCTGAGCAGCCTTTCTCCCTCAGTGAGGAGAGAAGCTCTATACACAGACGCAGCAATAAAGAAATATCCAACCTTTTGCCAGAGATGCTACCCTGACACAGTAGGCATTTTTTACAGTAATTTTTCTGTAGCAGGATGAACTACTCATATCAAAATAGTAGTAAGTACCAATCAAACGTTTAAATCCAAGTTCCTGTGTTGTACCTTAGACTGAAAAAAAAATGTAGTTTCCTCCAACCTATGCTTTTTCTTCCCTCCTCAGAGTTGACCACAGCACATATGACTCCTTGCTGGGCCTGTTCATTACAAATCCCACTGCCACCTTCTGCTGCCTCTTCTATCAGTTCAGTTTTGTATCTCAGTATGTTTTCTGGCTTCCTACCTGGCTGAGCTACTACACTGGGTTCATCAGTGTCAACCTATGTTAGTTTTGGTGCAAAATACGCCATATGCCAACCTTAAAGAAGAAAGCAGGCTTTTAGCTACAAATAATGTGTGACAGGCCACAATCCTTCATCTCCTAAAAGAATGAAAAAGCAGCTATAGGGAAAGATCTTACTTTTCCAATATGAGCCATCTTTTCCAGGTGAGTAATGTTATTAGGCAGATTTCAGAGAAGTGGAATCTGGGATTTGAAAGTCCACCACAAGTAGGAGGTGCAGCTTTTCTCTCACAAACACAGTGCTCACAGAGGCAGGAGAATCCAGAGAGGGGAGTTATCCTGAAGCAGCGCTGAACAGGAGATCCTGATTTGACATAAGCAAAATGGCCTGAGGCACTCTCTGCCTACACAGACACAGACCACAGCATCCAACCACGTTTAATCCTCACTTTACCTTCCAATGCATTCTCTCTTTTTTCCAGTATAAATCAGGAGAGCCAAAGATACTGTTATAAGAAAGGTCCCTTGCAAAGACAGCTCCTTAAGGTAGTGTTCTGCAAGGATAAAGGTAGCCACTAAAGATAGATGGAAAAAACCCCACAGACTAAATCATTCTGAAAATCCTGCATTACTCTTTTCCTACATTTTTCCACTAGTGTGCATTTTTATATTGTTTTCTAACAGTGACATTTATTTACTTGGCAACAATATACTTAATATTGTTAGATGATTTAACTTTTCTATTTTAGTGGTATCAAAAATCCCAGGTGAAAATGTTTCTAAAAAATCATCTGGGAAATTTTTTTTTGAATAGTTCATTTTTTCTCAAAAACACAACAAAATAATGATTTTCACTCAATTCAGTTTAACTGAAGGATATTTTCTACTCTGTGAAACAGAAAAAAACTACACTGTGTTAAAAAATGCTTTTAATTAGCTGCACTTCTTTAACAAGTTCGGCCACGAGATACTTGTTTGCACGCTCGTAAATGTACAGTTGGGTTATTTTATTTTATTTTATTGCCTGTGTTGTCTGGAGATTATACTGCTAGATTTGTTCTTAAAAACAGAGTTTTATTTTAATAAAACTTGACCAGGAATGGTAAAGATAAAGAGAATAAATTTCAGTAAGTGAATATAAAATGAACTCACTATACCCTCCAAAAGTAAATAAGACGAAGCAATTGCATTTAGATGTTATTTTACCATTCTTCTACATTGTTTGCTTATTTTACATATTCAGCATGATAACGGAAGCATGTACGGCATCATCTATTACTGCTACATATATATCACTAAGCTTTCTCTTGCTAATTCCCAGAGCTAGATGTGTCTATGCCCAAGCCCCATTCAAAGCAATGAGAAGCACTGAAGACACCTTGACTTAGATCAGGTTGTCTGTGTAGCTTTCCTATCATTACTAATGTAATGTTTTCATTAGCATTCCAACCTCAACCAAGCTCATAGCAAAGTAAGCCAACATTAAGGGCCAAATACACAGTTTTCTTGATGTTTTGCCACATTTCCCAGATTTCCCACTCTCCTATCTTGTGCCACACTGAGCCACTAGTGCCACAGTCAGCCATATTCAGGGCTTATGCTCTTTCAAAAAAAAAAATACCTCATGAAATTTGACTTCACTGGTTATGTCAACACTACACTGTCAAAGCCTCTTCACTGGCTTGTCTGACTATATGTCCACAGTCTTGGCAGAGGATTCCAGCACAGCACTTCCGTCACTCAGTAAAGCTTCAAAAACCTAAGGTTTTTAAAGTGCTCTGCAGCCTGCATTCTCATATATATGTATACATGTACATTTAGAAGCATCACCTTCTGAACTCAAGCCTATGAAGCATGCATAGTCCATGTACATGTGGATATGGACTATGTGTACTATGAAGCATGCATAGTCCATGTACAGGCGGACATGAAGCACTGTATAAAACATGGCACAGAAGTCATCCCAAAAAGATGATCAAGTGCTATACAAACTGAAACCATCCTCCAGAAGATGGTACACAGAAAGGGAATTCCATTGCCATTTTCAGCCCAGATGAATAGGTCTTTCAGTCAGAAAGAAACTATTAATTTCATTGCTAAACTAAGAACAAGCCAGATGGATTGTCCTCAGGCACCTACATGTTTCAATGACTCTGAGGTTGATGGTGACCAGGGGACCCAACTTCTGTCAAGCTAGCAGACCACAGAATAGCATAAGTTTGGTGGAGACAGAGGATTATGACCACCCTCACCTGCTGGACTGGGAAGCCCATCCCAGAACTGCTGCAATTCTAGACTGTTTGCCAGTTCATTTAGTCCATAGCCCTGCAAATCCAATCCACCCATCCAGAAACAGTGTGAGGTGACAGGCATTGGTTGAGTAAGAATCGCATAAAAAGGGGCATCCAGCTGGAGCTAACCCAGTATTTTGACCCCCTGCATGTGAACAAGCTGGTTATCCATAACCATGAGAAGATCATATCATCCCCTCCACACGTAGCTTTGTCTGCCCCAGCTCCCATACAATCCCATACAAAAGGACCAAACGCAGTCCTCAGCCAGGAGCCCTGCTGCTTTCCTCATTTTGCTGATAACTACAGTGGAATGTATAAATTCAGTGCCCGTTATAGCATGGACAAGGATCGGTGTGGAAAGCGATCCCTATAAAGGTGGTCATGATGAGGACATGGGGTCTTCGTGGTTCAGAGAAGTCAAGCACAGCACAAGTGCTAGCAGAGACCAGGCAGACTGCAGTAGAGCTGGTAGCCCTTGCAGGGCTCATCCTTTCAGTCCTGTGGATGTCAAACAGCGTGAATACGGAGGGATGCAGTGGACTAACCAGAGCAACAGCCATGAGGGCTTGCTCTGAACACTGCCCCCACACACAGCCCTTAAATGCCACCGTTTTGTCTCAGAGAATTCAACAAAGCATTTATTTTAACATGTAGGTATGGCAAGCCTGCCTTTTTTCACCCCTCCCAAAAATCTTGAGAGCAGGAGAAAAGAGAGCAAGGGAGGAGAGCAAATGAGAAAGAGAAAAGTGAGAGGAAAAAAGAGCTAAAAAAGAGGGAGTTTTTAAAAAAAAAAAAAAAAAGGAAAGCTAAAAGGAACATGGCAGAGAAAAGAGCTAAAATAAGTGGAGGAGAAAAAAAAGAGCTAAAAAGAAAGGGAAAAGAAGGAGAAAGGAGAAAGAGAAAGGATTTTAGAATTCTACCACAGATGGTATTTAACAGGTAGTTTCCCAATGCACTGTGGGTAGAAATACCACTTTCACAGTTAAAATGATTTTATAATTGCCAAGACAAAAAGGATAAAGTACAAAAAGCGTAGACAGAAAAATTTGGAACGGTAATGGACAGGTTAAAAAGCAAATGTGCTTAACTGTTTTTGTTTTGTTTTTCAATTGATTCAATTTATCTATATGGCAGATGTATTAGACATTTTCCCCTGTAACATTTTAGGACAAGTTCTGCATTGAAATCAACATTAGTGGGGAATGTGTCGTGCACTCTTTAAAAGTTCCTGACATCTCTTAGTCTAATATCTCTGTTAAGATAAATATTTATTAAATGTTTTTTAATACCTAGAGAAAACTCAGTGGGACTTCCAGAAATATGTCCCCACAGAAGCAAGAAGCCATAACCTCTCTTATTAGCCTTTGATTCAAGACAGATCATTTAATTGAGACAAGAAAAAAAAAGATTACTTCTAGATTACTCCTAACCAATCTTAGTGAGACTGTTACCCAAGTAATGAAGAACGCAAAAAGTTTTCCCCAGTTCTCTATGTATCTTTATCATTTCCATTTCACTCCCTTTATAGAAGCAACTTGTTCAGACACATTTGAATTACATTTGAGGATCTGTATTAATATCTTGTTTGCCTGAGTTCCTTCTTTTCTGTCATCTAATATGAGCTGTGAACTCGCTGCCACTTTCTTCAGTTGACTGGGAGATGAAGCTTGCATTTTAATAAAGTTCTTTATGGAAGATTCAATTCACAAAATATCCAGTTTACATAGAGAGAGAGAGAAAAAAAAAAAAAAAGTTAGCACATGTTATTCTGATTCATCTCAAACACAGATGGGGAAATTCTCCAGAGAAAAATCCCAGACTTGAGTCTGCACTGCAGACCTCTACTACATATTGACGTCAGGGGGAGTTCCATGCAGCATATGTGTGTAGACTACGCAACCGAAATCTGCAATGCAGATAATAGATCCGCAATGCAGATCAGACACCAGCCTTTTATTCACAGGGTGATAATTCAGCTTTAGCATCAGAAGCTCTGAATCACTGAGATTAGAAGGAACCTCTGGAAACTGTCCAGATCGACCCTTCTGCTCAAATCAGAGCCAACTAGGGCAGGTTGCTCGGGGCCATGTCCACCTGGGCTTTAATATCTCAAACGTGAAGCATTTAATCACTTTTTCAGTAGAAAAGCTTTTGCTTATGTTCTTCTGAATTTTCTGTACTTCAGGGTTTGCCCCCTTCCCTCTCATTCTGCCATAGAAGAGTCTGGCCCCATCTTCTCCACATCCTCCCATCAGACTGATACACATTGATAAGATCCCCCAGGGCCTTCTCTTCTGCAGGCTGCACAAGCTCAGCAATCTCAGCCTCTCCTCACACAAGAGAGGCTCCAGTCCCTTAATCATTTTAATAGCCCTTTGCTGCACTTTATCCAGCAGCCCTGTGTCTCTCTTGTAGCCAGCACTCCAGGTGGGTCCCAGCAGCGCTAAGCAGAGGGGCAGGATCATCTCCCTTGGCCAGTGCAGCCCGGGTGCTGCTGGCCACCTTTGTGGCAAGGGCCCCTTGCCGGCTCATAGGTCACTTGCTGTGCACCAGGGTCCCCTGGTCTTTTTATGCAAAGCCACATTCCACACAGCCAGTCAGCCCCAGTCTGTCCTTGTACAGGGGGTTATTCCTTCCCAGGTTCTGACCTTTGCAATTCACCTTGTTGAACCTCAAGAGGTTCCTTTCTGCCCATTTCTTCAACCTGTCAAGGTTCCTCTAAACGGCAGTGCAACCAACCACTCCCAGTTATGTATCATCTGCAAACTAGCATCCCAATTCTAATATCGTAGGTCCTATCCTCCGGGTCATTAATGAAGATGTTAAACAGGATAAATGAGAGCTGTATAAGCCATAATACAACCATGTTGTAAAGCTGACCTCTGTAATGTATATTGAATCAGTTTGTACTATTATAAATGTTATATACACTAATTACTATACAACTGCCTCAAAGACAATGAAATACAGGACCTAACAAACGAGTTTGCTCTCACCTCAGTTCAGAAAAAAAATGAAATGAGTTTGAAGAGGAGAGCAATGTTACTGATATTCTGCTGCAGTACAAAATTTGGGACCCCTTATTTTATTAACAACAACAAGTATTTTACATAGGAAATGAGGGCAGTTCTGCTAGCATGGTAGCTGATGCATCAGGATAATGCATCTATTTAGATTATGTAATACATTACAAAGCAAAGATGATAAGTATAATGTCTGAGAGCTCAAGCAATATGCAAGTGGATAAACATTTTTCTATGCAAAGAAAATCTACACTTCAAGTCTTTACTTCCCAAGACCAGCCTACTCAGGAAGTACCTCAGTTCTATTAAAAGCAATACTGTAGAAGTGGAGAAAAAAGGTAAACAGCTAGGGGCTGTGCTAATTCAAACTCTGCGCTATCAGCCCAGTATTCATGGAGTTTTCATGAACACCAGAGGACATTCCCCATACGGGGATTTTGCCACATTTAACCAAGGCCAATTTGATTAAAATATTATTCAAGAGCATTGTTAATGATGCAGCTAAGACATTCTGCCAAGTTCATTAAATTTATAAAATTAATGGACAAATATGCAAACTTCAATTTACAAACACAATTTTGAAATATCAAGACAGATGTTCACCTAAAATAAGTCAGCATCGTTCCACTAAAGTCTAGAGTTTTATGCCAACTTCCATCAAATCTTGCCCACTCTATTCATACTGTCATGTTCCATATTTCTTTTACTCAAAAACTGCTGACATTGTGGATAGTTATATTCCATGCAACCTTAAAACAACCCAGAAAGAAGCCCTTAAAAGAAAATACAGTGCTATAAAGAAGAATCCCATTTTCTCAAGGTCTCATCTTCAGAAAGAAGATGAATATTGCTTCATTTTGAATAACACTGTTAGGAATTAGGGCAAAGTTAGTTATAACTGCTGCAAGAAGCCATATAGAACGGCAAACATCTTTCTGATTCAGGAGCAGATACTACTGGTGACAATTATATGACAAAACCAAGCATGAGATTCAAAGTATTGGGAGCAGAAATTTTATCTTTGTCTTAGAAACTTGCAACAGTGTGTGAGATCTAAATGATGCTTGCACGCATCACTTTGAAGGAAGGAAAATAAGCTGCTGATAGCTTTCCATTTTTAAAATAAATGTTCTTTACTGGCTGTTATTTAAAAGAAGCAGAATTTAATGGTGTGGTCCTTTTTCAGCTGAGCTGAGAGGAAATTTGCTGTGGTGTGGAGCTAAGTGCTCACATAGAAGAGGAGATGGAGTTCAAAGGTAGGAAGCATTGGGTACAAATGGGGGCCCAAAGGCCATATTCTCAGGTCAATTTCCACTTCTCAAAATTAAGGCTTTTCAGCCAAAAGAAGATATAAGATTTCATTCTGCCAGTGTAAGAGTAGTACTGATAGTAAAACTTAGAATATAGCCCTAGTTTCAAAACAACCTGAGTCAATTTATAAAGTTCAGATCAATTTATAAAGTTCAGATGGAAACCAAGTAACACACGATAGCGTTAGCAGCCTTGCTGTGAACACTTTAGAAGATTCAGATCCAAAAAATATTGGAACTAAAAATAAACGTCCCAGTCTGCAAACCACAGGCACGGTGGCTCTGACATCAGCGAGAGCTGAGTGCTCAGATGGAGAGTGTGATAATTTCCAAATGAGACTTCTCTATTATATAAAAAATAGTTTCTAGAAATTGCTAGCAAATAATTTCGCATGCCAATACCAGAGAGAGAACAGCCATTAGCAAGTTGTGTGGGTAAAGGTGTTGACAGTTCACGTGGTTTTACCTACCTAATGGTACTTACCGAAGTATTCTGCATGCTAGGGAGGCAACAATCTGGACAAAACTTCATCAGAAAGTGGTGAGTCAAGAGAGAGCTGCACAGAGCAAGGAATGCAAACAGGTAACTCCAAGACCGCAGAGCAACCTGTGGCTTGGAGTTCATAGCATTCCCGAGCAGATCACAAATTCAGTTCCTTGGATGGGGAATGAATATCTGGACCTTGTATATTCAAGACAAACGTTTAGGGTAGATTCTCACATCTCACAGTCTCCTCTAATTAAAAAGCTTCTGAAACCTCTATTCCAATGCATAAAGACATAAGATTTTATCAAGATAGAATATATTTTTTCTCTCCAGATCTGCTGATGAGACTAAATTAATTGGGGCTCGGTATTTCTTTTTCCTGCTCCTTCAGAGCTCTTCACATTAATAAGAAATACATGAAGTCAACAGACATAAAGCTCTTATCCAACAAACTTGAGACTATTTGGGGGGAATTGTGTAATTGCTGTTAAATTTATTCACTTCAAAATATTCTTGGATTCTTAATTCCCTTCTTTAGGATTCTTATATACATATATATTTCCCATTTTACTCAAATTTAAGAACTCGAGAAAGAGCTTTAGCAACTGTTTACTTAAAGACTTTGATCTCTGCTCATCAGACTCTCTGACTGCCAAGAATAAGAAAGCCAAAAGCATGTTTTCCTTTGAAAGTTTCTTTTTGTTTTTGCTTGGTTTTGGTTGTTTCATTTTGTTTTTTAATAGCAGGAGGAGCAGCTTAAATCCTGCAAGACACAGGTAAACAGCCAGAACACTAAACTTGGCCCAAGCTGACTTTCTTACACTTCTACCCATTCCTTCAATGGGATCTTTCTTTATCTGGCCATCCAGTTTCATAAAACAGGCAGGAATACACTACCTTTGAGATTTTTACTGCTCTGTTAAGCATAGCTGAACTCAACCAGTAGCTCAGTAGCTTAGCATTAGTGAGTTAATAGCTTAACTCACTAATGGGAAGGCTAAGAGACACAACATGTTTTCCATAGAAGGCTAGACAGGGTCTAAGAGATCAGGCTCACAATGATTTGGGCATTGGAAACTGCAAGGCACCCCAGTCTCGTGGTGGAGCACTAGATAGATGGTGCATCTCAGATGCACTTTTGATGACTATAAAATCCAAATATCATTCTCTGCACTGCTCTCTGCCCATGTATGATTTATTTCATAAACCTGCAAGGTAGTCAAGGATAGCAAGTCTAGAGCACCTAGCAGTTAATCTTGCTTCTGCCCAGACATGGACCTTGGAAAAGCCTGGTATACCCAAATAAGTGCTGCACACACATTTGAGATTCACATTGTATAGATATACAATACTTGGATGTCAATATATGCCTGCTCTCTGCACACGACGGCAGCTAGTGTAGTCCATACCAGAGATCGAGGCTGGCCTCCATGCTTATGAAGCAAGACCTGCAAGCAAATGTCCAGAGTTTATTCCAGGACAAAATTCAATTGATCTACATCAAGTGGAGAAGTTTAGTCAGGATCAAGCCTTGCTCAGCCGCAGAGCAAGATGGGTTACTTGCTGACAGGACTCTGTCCAAGGGGCAGCAGCTCAAACTCATTTCCATTTTGGGAGTGGGTTTGTTCCCCATCCGTGGGAGGCACAGCAGTGTTAGGACACCCACATGCCGTCTGAATTTCTCAGCTTGGGTCTTTTGATGGATCTGATATTTATGGGGACAGAAACACCAGGCTTTGCTTGTCATCAATAATACATCTATCCGATGAAGAACAAGAAGACTGTGATATCAAAAAGGAGAAGTCCATTTCTCTTTCAACAGACTGGGAAAAAAAAAAAAAAACCTTTTCCTGGACTCATGCGGACTACATGCAAAAGGAGAAAGTGTACAGCCTTTGAACAGTAACTAGCAGAAATCTTCTTCCTCTAATCATTCCCCCTCTGACTCATAAATCTCAATCTACCAAGAAAAACGTGTGTACAGCTCTTACACAGTGTAACATGCACCTAGAAGGGAGGCACAATTAAAACAAGAAGAAGGATGAATGATGCAGGAGACATTTCTTTAACGAACAGAACACTTTTCCTTTCTTATTCATGATAACAAACATCAATAAGTAACAAGAAAGAGTAACAGATTTGCATAAAACACCAACAAATTCAAGTTTAATGCACATAAAGTGCCTTGTAGCAACACTGGATTGAGAAAGATACTGAAAAGGTGGGTTTGGGAGATATTGCTCACACTTAAATGTTTTGTGAAACCTGAGTCTGTTGCAGATGGCTATAAAAACGAGTGAGAAAGTCTTCTACATTTGCAACCTTGCACAGTATATGCAAGTATACATGTGCACAATATATACAAATATATCAATTCACACACTTTTTTTGTACTAATTAGAAACATAAACAAGTGATACTCATTCCATTTTTGTGCACTTTTGTGTATTTTGTGTATTTTAAAAACAAGAAGAAAATCTAACTAAAATACAGTCAATAAACAAGTACTGACATCCAGATGTGGAGTTATAGGGAGGGAGGGAGGACAAGCTTTATTCTGCCCCACTACCAGCCCTCATCTCCCAGTTCTCCACAGTCAGGTGACCGTTCTCCAGCACAACGCTGCTGCTCATCTCTCATTCTTGTGTAGTTTGGGTAGCTCTTGCTGAGCTGTGTGCTACCTAGAAGGTATCGAAATGTGAGAGAAGGTGGAAGAGGAGTCCCACAGATACAGAATCAGATAAGGAAATCCAAACAAAATCCCCTTGCAAAGACTGCAGATCATGCATCCAGTGGAGAGTGGACTCCACTCTCCAGACTCAAAGATGAAGCAGCAGATCTAGGAAGGGAGCCCCGCAACTGCAACCAGACTTCAGCGTCAGAAACCAGTGACATCTCCAGCCAACATGCACATCTTGGCTGCCTGACAGAACTGTAGGGCCACCGTCTAATATTCCTCAACATCAGTCTGAAGCCACTAACAAATGTGATATATTACTGTGCACAGATAGTTGTTGATACACTCAACTATTCAAAAAGAAAGTGATCACAGCTCCTATAGCTGTGAATTCACGTGTCTGTGCTGATAGAGATTTTATACATATCAGGTCTGATGCATAAAACATTGACCAAGATACTAATAATTTCTATACATATTTCTTTCTGCTTGTCAAAAGAGAATATTTGACCATTCTGTGTTTCTGTATTTTGTGTTTATAAATATTATTCTAATTGAGGTCTCCCCTGGTTTTACCAGACAAATACAGAATATGTCAGCAAGAATGGATTTAGAAATATGTATTTTAAGCATCGCAATAATATAACTATCCAAGACACAAAAGTATTTCTAACTGCTTGCTCAATGCAATAGCTGAGATAACAAGATACTACAAAAACTGTTGCCATTCTGTCTTTATAAACCTTGTTAATATCAATCTTCTGTTTGTTTCTGGTATCTTTGGAAAAGAGATTATTAAAAAATGTAAAACAAAACAAAACAAAAAAAAAAGACTAACAGAACAGCCTTTAAGTACTGAGAGACCTTGTGTTATTTGTGTGTATATTTGCCTTGGGGGCAGGATAAGGGGGCTCCTTGTTTTGTTTTGTTCCTTACATTATAGAAGCGGGTTATTACTGTAGGAAATTAAGGCTGAAATGACTGAAATAACAACTTTCCTCCTGTTAACGTTTAAACGTGCTCCAAACACATGGTGTTGAACAAAATGGAATATAGCTCTCCCGCTAATTTTCCGAGCTACAGAACAATAAGCACGGCGCAGTAGAAAACAGGATCTAACACCAGAGGCTGCCAGCTGGGACTCCTGCTGCTTATTCGCGTTCACACAAGCAGACGCAGTCGCGAGGAAGCGTGACTCATTTGACACTGGAGAGACATCTTCTTTTTAGCTGTGCTTGGGGGGCCACCATCGCCGCGAACCGCTCCGGCAGCGGCATCCCGAGCAGCGAGGGAGCCGCTGCGTGAGGCTGTTGTGGCAGTCACGGTGGGAAAGGGAGACCCAGGCCTTCCCTCTGTGAAACTGGTTCGTGCCAACCTGTATCCGCCTTCCTCAGCCCTGAGCTTCTGCCACCAGACCCCTCACCAGGACATGCTGGATGGGACAACTTGTGAAGAGCTGGGGTAGCAAGATCTTCCACTAGCACCTACAGAATGGGAAGAAAGGGCAATCCTCTACCAGACACCATCAAGGACATGCTTGGAGATCACTGCCTACAAGAAACCGTCATGAATCAAACAGCCCTCTGTGCCAAAGGAGTCACTGCCTCCTAAACCTTCTTTTACACCGTAATACGTTGGGACTACAACACGAGGGTCTCAAACTGAACACAAACACAAGAGTGCTTTTATCTTCCAGTTGCTTCAGAGAGCACTTGCCATGCAGCCTCTCATACTCAGCTCTTGCACAAATGTACACCAGGCTTCCTTTCTTCATAAAGCCACACGGGTACAATCTACTTCACTGCAACAATTTCTTTGGGTCTCACTCTATAAAAGTCCAAACAACTCCACGCTGTACTGTAATTCCAACACAGATGATATACAGAGGATCTCTAACATTTATAAAGCCATTTATAAAACGTTTATAATAACACTTGCACTGCAGTATGGAAACTATTTTGCTAAATTACATTTTCCAAGCCATCAGGCCTTACTATTCTATTTACAAGCTCACTTATTCCAAGAGTCACCCCTACTCACATAATCAAATCATGCCATTTGAAATGCTCTGATATTATTTTGTCATATAAAATGGTTGAAATGATCTTGATTAGAGCAAAGTAGAGATTGCTCCTACCCAGAATTTATTATGAGAAGTGAAAGCTGAAAAAGACGTAGAACTCTTGAAACAACAGATTTTAAATATCAGAGAGAAAATGTTTAAAAGCCATTAAAAATAACAGGTCATCATAAAAGGAGAATCCAGCTTCTGAAACATTAGGTCTGAATAATTTTACTGGAAACATTAGATAATGAGAACATGCTATAAAAGCACAGAACTTATTATGCAGGCTGACATAAAGTTACTCTGTGGCATTTTTTTTTAAATAGCAAACAGCATAAACAAGATATCTGAAACTACTACCTAAGAAAATGACTTAAATAAGTACCTTCAAAATACTGATTATATGAAGACTGAAATAACTTTTTCAGACTAAGGTATAACCATAATCACAGGCCTTAAAATGGAGAAATTTATCCAAAGTAAATTGTTTTATACTTGCACATGCATATGTTGATTATAAAAGTACAGTACAGATTTTCAACAAATAATCTCAAAAAAAAGTTCTGCCACATTATCCTTCTTTTCCCTGGGCACACCAATTTTCACATTTCCACGCTATGCCCACACAGCTTCTCTACCTCACTTCTTGGAGAATATTATTTCCAGAAAGCATGCCTCCAAGAAACACCTGACAAGAGTATGTTCACATCTTTAAATAAATGAGAAGAAAACCCAGTAATGGCTGTATCTCATACTCTACAAAAGCAGCAATCACTTGCTTGCAAGCCCCGGGCCAGAATCTCTCTCCCTGACTACAAAAATTAATGCCAGGCAGTTCTAAAGACATTACATCAATAGGAAAATTTTAGCCCTTTCCTGCATCATCAAAACCTAAAGAGTAAATCTCCATTGCTTTCAGATGCAACAATACCGACCTTCAAAGACATCTTCATGTAACAAGCTGTCTCTATCAACCATTTTGACTAGCTACAGTATTTATATGTCTGACCCATAATCTTTTAAGAAGGCTAATTACGTCTGAGAAATGAAAGACAACAGTCCTGCTGGTGTTATTTATGGCCCTCTTCCTTTACTCCTGCACAGTACAAAAACCATGCAGCATTGCAGACTCTTTCAATATTGATTTCTCCCATCAAGCTCAGAGTGCAGACATCTATTTCAAAAAGACATCCTCTCAAGAATAAGCAAAGCAAGCTCATATCCCTCAGACCTGAAAGATGTTTTCACCAGTGCTTCAGGACTGTCCAGTGGTGGCAGTTCATCTGCCAAGATCTCCTCCGGAGGTCTGGGGTCGCTGATGATGGTTGGCTTCGGCCTCTCCTTGAGGTTGCCGGTGAGGCCACCGATAATGGTGTTCCACAGGCAGTTTTGTGATTTAGAGCCTGGAAAAACAGAGAAGAAGGAAAAAACACAGACACACTGTCAGGCCTCAGAACAGCCTGGTAAATGCAGAGGGTCTGGTTTTGCTTTACCTGTGCATCACAGCAAGCCTGGGTCTGAAAACTCCAGACTGGAATAGACATTACTCTAAGTGGGAACAGACATTAACATTCAGAAGGTCATTTTAAAATCCCAACTCTAATGTCTCCCTTAAAAAGATCTGATTATAGAATATGATGTTTACATGTGTCAGTAACAAATTTCCGCTTCATATTATATTTAGGCTTCTCTTTATCATGTATTGGCATGACAGTAATTTATACCAAAGAACTACAAAGAAACTCAACATGTTAAATCATACAATTGACTTGTTAAGACTAATTAATGATTATGTAAAATATTAATAAAGGCCTAGTATAAGGAAACAGATTTATTTTCTTCTGAAATGACAGTTTTTCTCAGTAGATATTCAAATGCCAAAATATTTCTATGGATGATCTTTTTGCAGTTATTTATAAGTGTCACCAAGTGCCTTGTGACTGTCATTCAGGAAACTCATCTTCTCCTCTGTAAGTCTAGCTTCCCTGACAAAGCACAATTAGCACCTTTCAGTTAGATCTCCTCCCTGCCTTTGCAGAGAAAATATATGACTTACATTTCAAACAAATTAAAAAAAAGTCTCATATTTGCAAAAATGTCCAAACAGCTGCTGATTAAGTCACTTTTGAAAATCCCAGTCAGAATCTTTGTCATATTCCAACTTTTAACCATTACAGAAAATATACAGGGAAGTTATCAGATCCTAAGAAAAGCAGGTAAATACCTGCACTGTAATAGTGCCAAAAGACTTCCCACTACAGAGGTACAACACTGATCTTCCTGGATTTCAAAGCAGTAAGATACACCTACTGTGCTACTAGTCCTTTTCCAAGGACTCTTTATTTTTGTGCAAAATAAAAAAAAAAACATTCTCATAAACAGCATATTTCCAAAGCCAACAACTCATAAGAGACTATACACCTAAGACTCAAATATTTCCCTGCTACTCACACTTAATTGTTTAGTAGAGATGATGAACCTAATATATATCGACTTATGTTGACTTTTTGTCCTATTCTAAGGACAAAAAATATGCTCCTATTATGTCCTACTAGGAGCAACAATACCTGTTTCTGCAAAAGGGCACAAATCTGTTTTGCTATTATTTTTTCTGTGTTTTCTTTTTCTTAGCAAATATTGCTTTATAAGGCCTGAACTGTATAGAGGCCTATTAATGTATATCAGCAAGAATCCTCATTTATCTGTTTCATTCCAAAATATTTTTCAGTTTAGTTGGCCAGGAAAGCTCCCACATTCATATGCTTCTCTGTTCTTAATTGTCAGCAGTCATTTAATATTCAAGAGCTATATTCACACAGATTTACAGGTGCCTTGAATTCTGTGCTATCATAACTAGATAAATACATGTACCAATTAGTCTAAATTGCAGCCATATCTACACAATGGCTGCAAAAATTAGTGCATTGCTAATTTATCTTTAGACATTCAAGGAGTTTGAATGCTAGGATAATACTACTGCTTCAGTACTTAAAAAAAAAAAATCAAATTTCCCAGTATTTCTTACATTTTATTCAAATATATAAGCACTATTTAATGAGTGGGTTATAAAATGATGCAGGAGTCTTAAGTTACTTGACTTCATTTCATGACAAGCCAAAAATGCTTTGAGTCCCTATAATATGTTGAGAGAATGATTTCTTTTGCTAGGAACTATGGCATATTCAGCACAGCTGGAACCAGTTGCCTAAGTCTCTGCTAAGATAAGGTCAGCAAAGCAAAATAAGTTGCCATAAAGCAAGAAGTTGGTACAAAAGAGCAGGACATTGACACTCAATTAAAAACGTCTGTGCTCTATAGAATTTATCCTCTTCTAGGAGGAAGTCGCAGTCAGAGTTTTGAGGCTTTCCCTCACAATTACTCCAGGGTACCCGGTGAGCCCACCAAACCTCCACCTTCTCTTTATTTCCTTAACTCTTCAGGTTTTTCTTTCTTTTACTCCACAACCCCTCCAGAAAACCAACAGTGACTGGTGAGTAACTGCCACTGAAGACTGTGTAATCACCTAACTCAAACACTTTTGTTTTAAAAATAATAGCAAAAAAAAAAAAAAAAAACCATTCACTTGTTTCAGTGTACATATTCCTTCTACACTCCACACACACATCCAGGCCTGTTCCTCTCGTGGAGGTATCCATCCCGTGCAGATTGTCCCTGTGATTAGACCTAGATGGTAAATCCAGATTTCCTGGATTCTTCTGAAGAAGATCAGCAAATCGAGTGGTTGGTGGAAGTTAACCAACTTCACCAGAGTGGTGAAATCTTGTGTCTGCGTGGCCTGATCAGTGGTTAGTCTGCCCATGACATGCCCACAGTTAGGCTTAGCCGACGTGCATTCAGCAGATGATTGTTTCTGGGTGATGGTCCTGCATGAATCAATGGTCCAGCAGAAGCTTCCCACTGCCTAAAAGGTGGAAAGCTGAAAGCCTTGAGAGCTTAAATACCCACCGGTGCAGCCGGAGCTGCTCAAAGACAGTTGACACTGTAGCACTTGTAGTGAGAGGACACAGTGAGATACCAGGCACCATAACCACTGCTAAGAGGAGTAGTTCCTCTTAAGTTCAAATTCTCCTAGATGAACAGCATTTTGACATTTAAGAGTACAGAAAATCAGTTAGCCCCAGCACTAGAATGAATAACACTTAATTTTAATTTCAAATCACTGTGGTAAGTGTAAACATTTGCAAAAATGCTTTTCCCTCGTTTTATTATACCCTGTCAAAGATGATTATAGCTGAGATAGATAGCTGGGTGTTATTTAAAATAGCAGAAGTCTGCTTAAGAATCCGTGGTATATTTGCTCTGGTAGGTGCTCAAATACACTAAAACTTTGCTGCCCTGCAAGCCAAGTTAACAAGATAAGGATACAGACTCCATTCCCATTGACCCACTTAACCATAGCAGCAGCTTTTCCCCCTTCTTTGCTCCCTAAAGGAAAAACATCCATTCTCCAGAGAGCTGTTGGATAACAAGGTAGACAAGGTTGATGCGCATTTTTGTAGCCTGCATTTTGTGTTTGGTTGCATGCACAGATAGAAAGCTATTCCAGGGAACTAAGGTCCTCAGAAAAAAATGAGTGTGCTTTGCTAAGCGTTCACTGACAGCCTGTGATCCCACTGAATTCCCTACGAGTTTACCATTGACCTCAAAGGGCTGGTTGTTACAGAGCAATAGAAATCCTGCCCTCTTCTGTGCGGATGATAAAGTCAGTAGTTGCTTTTATATTCATAGTTCAAGCAAATGTGAGAAGCTTGATCCTAGGAGACACCCAACCCCTGTTTTTTGACCCAAATGACAAGTGTAACAAGAATGCTCTCTGACTTATTTCTGTCCTCAGACGCTGCTGCAGCACTTTCTGCCATTCAGCTAGCTTGTTTTTCAATGTTCAATCTGTACTCCAGTGTTTGTCCAGTGAAAATATGTTTGGTTGATTACGGAGCTTTCTCAGTATAAATCTGGGGCTCATCCACTTAGCTCATTCACACGTACAGCATATGCCTAAGACATTTCCCTCCTATTCATAACACAGCTCCCGTTCTAGTTTTCCCTCTCCTATTCCCACAGAATTATGACCTTATATTCCTGATGCTCACACAGCCATTATTAGTGATATGCTGTGATACTTATGTTGGATTATGAATTCTCAACCTGACTCCCAGATCACTAAATTGAACTCTTTTCAGTGAATGTCTTATACTTCAGATTATCTCCCTTCATCCCTATATCATCCATGTCTTTGTGGCTATCTCCAAAACAAGCTTATCTGAATGTTCCTCTCTGCACTGCATTTCTATTACTGCCAAATAGCCAGTGGCCTCCGTCTCACCTCCACACTCTAATCCCCTGCAGTACAAGGCTGTAAGATGAGTAGTTTTCTTGTGCTTTCGTTTAGCTTATAGCCCTCTACCAGTCTGTTCTCTTCCATTTAGTGCAAGACACCCCGAACTCTGCAAGGGAGGCTTCTCTGGCTGGTTGAGAGACAGGACAAAAACAGGAATAGGACCTGGTTATTCCTGCGTCTCAGACCTGCTTCCTATACACCCTCATCTCTCTCTCTCTCCTCAAAAATCATATTCTTACAAATGTCAGATTCTGCACTGAAATGCCAACTTTGTTCCAAATGTGCTTGACTTCTACATTATGCTTGACTTACTGGTTGTGTAGTATTGCAGCATGAAGTCCTCATATCCCAAACAGGCAGGAATAAATGGTATTTTGACAAAATCTTCCATCCCTGTGCCATTTACCTAGCAACTATAACAGGCAAAAGGCAAAGTGATAAAGAAGTTCAAAATGTTTACATTTGCATCGCTCTTCTTTGTGACTTTCTTTGCCCTATGCACCTGAACCAAACAAGACCCCTAACAGAGCCCCTTCCTAAACTTTATTGTCTACAACATGAAGAAAAATAAACCCTAATTCAGGCATAAGGAACTCCAGTACTTTTTGGTTGTTGCTGTCCTGCTCAATCTGTTCCATGACCTACTAAGTCACTATATATGATGGATTTTATAGTCACACTATTCTCTCTTGCTTTATATGCCATACCTACCTGTATGAGGCATAGCATGCTCAGACTGCCATCCTGTGACTGTGTGAAATACTGCACTGTAGACGTAAATTCTTCGGATGTTTTGATCTGCACCACCCAGGATGATGCAAAATGCTCCTCTTTAATGATGAAAAGAGGACTTTCCAGTGCTAAAGGCTAACATAGTACCATGAAACTTCACGTATGATTAAGACAAATTCCAATCTTCGTCCTCCTTCCTACATATTGTCACGTGTTTTTAATGATCCATTCATGCTGAGCTGATGCAATGCTAACAGATGTACCCCTTTATTTCTTTCAAGCCCAGAGCACTGTTGTTTCAGACCACAAACTACCTTTAAATCCCCAACATGAATTCCCCGTGTGAAGCAAAAGGTGATGGAGGAACTACCAGCATATTTAAATACACTCTTAGCATGCTGTTTTTAAGACTTGACCAAAGTTTCTTTGTAGTCTCTGTAGTCAACTTTAACTGCATTTGTGATGCATGTATTTTTGCAGTTTCTCATGCTTGAGACAAAAGTATAGAAGTATATAGAAGTAGAAATTAGAAAATAAAGAGCAGTTAAATTCAAAAACTCTTACTTACGGGCAAATCGTGAAAGTGGTCGTGCATTTTTGTCACCTGTCTCGTTTGCAACTGAAAAGTGAAAATACAGAGAAATAAAAAGCATTAAATCTACATGTTGTATTTTAAGATTAATGATAATAACAATTCTCATGCATATAAAGGGAAAAAAAAGTAATAGTATTTGGATATATTTTTATAAAATGGCATATGTATGTATATCTATATTTTTCTCTACATAATACACACACATAGGTGTAATACTTTTTTAAATGCCACCAAATGTATTACTTTGCAAGCCTGTCCAGCTCAGCTTTCAGAGTTGGCAGTGCATGCTGTAGACACACAAGTCTTGTCCCATGTTATAAATGAATGATATAATTGCCCAACATTTAAGGATTAGCCATTAATTGCATATAGCAATATATGGTTATAGCAATGCTTGTTAATCCTGTTTTCTAATATAGTTTGCTTTCCAAATCCTAAATAAAACATCACTTTTTTCCCATTGTTATTGATTCTGGTAAGGAAAAGTAAGGGTTTTGTTCCTAGATAAGGGGATTCCTTAAGATCCTCTAGGCCCATTTAAAAAACAATCAAAGGACATATATATATATAGCCTATTTTAAAAACAAACATGCACAAATCCTGCATTTTTCTGCCTCAGATTCATATTGGCATAAACTTCCTCCTCATTTATGTGACCCAGTAGGTACACAGTCAGTCAAGAGCAGAAATGGTTCTCTCTGGCATTCTCACTTTATTAAACTACAGGAAGAAAGGACAGTTTTCAAGGAGATGAATTACCAGCATTACCAATGACTTTTGCTTTTCATATAGCTAGAAAAATCAAGAGGAATAGCACTGATGGGCAAAAGACTTTTTCTATACACAGCTGAGACACTCCAGAAACTAATGCAAAATGTGAGCAGAAATAAGGTTTATGGGTTCCTATCAAATCCACCCTCTCTGACCACTAATGGAATTTTTGCGGCCCCAAAAGGCTTTTGAGGAATTTTACTTCTTCCAACAATCCTTACGGTGTCACTCTAAGGTTGGTTTTGCTTTTAAGACCCGGTGCCAGTTCAGCTTTCCCTACTTACTCTCCCTTCTCTGCACTGGATGCCAGTGGCCCTAGCGCTCGCTGCGTTAGTGAGCAGGTTGGCTGCATCATTCTGCTGATAGCAGCCAGTAGATGGGGCCCATAAAACACGCCGCTTCCCCAAGGTGCTCTGGCACTTCTGTGCTGGAAGCACATCCGAGCAAGAGAGTTTTCCTTAGCTCTGGCAGGTCCAGCATAGGGTCTGCAAAAGCCCTTTTACAGCAGCAAGACACAATGGGAAATTCAGTTTTTCAGGGTTACAGGTCCTCTTTCAAGACAGAACACAAAAGATCAGAAAGATCCTACAAAAACAAACCAAAAAAAAAAACCACCAGGTAATTCAAAAACTCAACTTTTTAACTCTCTCAACCAAGTAGCTCATTTGCTGGAGGTGCCTCACGTATTCTCTTTTCCCAGGTTTGGAAAAGTTTCAGGATCAAATCTGCTTCTGCAGGAGGTGACAGCAGAGTGAAGGAGCATCTTCCATGTGGCAGGAATGAAAAACGCTGGAGCAACTGAGAGGAAAACACTGGAAAATGCTGTTGTAGCCAAGTGTAGATCTCAGGTAGCCACAGCAGCCACACTTTGCCTTTCACACACCAACTTACTCCAGGTGCACTGAGGACGTGCCTGGAGGTCGGGACCCTTCTGGGACCTCTAGCATCTATCTGATCACAGCAGAGGCTGGGCAACCCCATTACATGCATTCGTGTCTATGTCCAGTGAACGGTTAGGGCCTTTTAATGTGCTAGTCTCCCTTTAGAGCATTTCCCCTGCTCTGGTGGCAATGACACTCGCTGGTCACCAGGAGCTTGAGGTGCCCACAAGGTCTTGATTGCACCCTCCGGCTGCACGGGAGTGCTCCACCCAGCACCTGTGTTTGTTTGGGAAGCTCTGCTCCCAGAGGCACCACGTCCAACACAACAGGTGTCATTAATGTCTTAACAACAAAAACAAAGGATTTTTTTCGGTTCCATGCTGCATGTGTTTGTTTTCAGTTGTCGGTGCTTCCCAAACATAAGGTTGTGTAATATACAGAGCAGTGCCCTTCCATCTGGTGCACTGGCATCCAGAGCAAAGTGCAGGTGAAACAGCAAAGCAGGGAGCAGGGCAGCGAGCACTGGGCGTGTTGATCCTGCTTTATTCATGAGATTTCTACTACACACGAGCTAATTACTGCCTAGGACTTGTACAGGCTCTGTGAGGTGTGAGGACTCATTTAAAAAGGGAGGGATTCACAGGCAGAGAGTGAGGAGCATTTCTGTACTTGCTTTGTGCGAATTATCTGAGAGGATTTCGCTCAATACACTTTTTACTGTGGAAATTTCACTTAAATTTCTTAACACCTGTCCTTAAGTACTTCGTGTCTCTGAAGAATCCAAGACACCTAAGCAGGTGACACGTGTAAATGGGAAAAGCCTGCTTTTCTCCAGAAGGCTTGAAGAAGTCTTCACACTTTCATGAAGTTTGTTAGCAGCAATAAGCTTGGGGGAGAAAGCCGTGTTAGTTAATGGAATTTGAGAAAGATGTTGAGTTTCTGAGACAGCAAGGCACCACCCACAAAGGACATCTCGGGTATTTCTGAACATATCCTATGCTCATATTGCCTTTGGGTGTCCTTATTTTTCAGCTAGTTGCTATACTTCTATGTTGTAGCCTAAGCTGATTTTGATCTCTGATTATGTGAGACTGTCAATATAGAAACTTCACAAACATTTATTTCATGCTTCTAAGTGGATAGCACCTTCTTCAGTTCCTGTCCAAAGATCTTTCATAGTACTAAACCACACACAGTTGAAATTATGGAAGCAACTAAATCTCAGTGAGGATTATAGCAATGTGTAGATATTTTGTAAGCAATTAATATTCCTTCAGAAAGAAAGCTGTGAAATACAGGGAATGGACAGTAATTACATATTAAAATGAGACATTTGCATGTTGGTGGTGGTCACTTGCCCAAGCAGACAGTGAAATGCCAAGGCTTAGCCAAATTCCTTACACTTCAGAAGTGCTGTGTCATATCAGAAGTGCCTGGGAATCTCAAGAACCTTTCACTGCAATTATAGAAATATCTTTATGGGTGCAGCCAGTTCTTCAATTAATGTGGATTACTCACATTTGAGTTCACCATGTGTCCACTGAGAGCCTTCGGCAGCTTTTTACTTTTCAATGTTTGTGCTGTTGAACACTTTCCTACAGCTTGCCACCCTTTGGTATAGCAGGTATCCATTTCACCAATAGGTCCCCTCAACTACTTCAGCTTTCAAAGGTTCTTTGGCAAATTTTTAGTACAATGCAAAGATACCACATTGTAGTAGTGACCCACCAAGACTGACAGACTCAAACAATAGCACATCTTCTATACTTTGCCATTAAATAGGTGAGAATGTTTAAATTAAAAAAAAAAAAATCTTTTTTTTATCTATCAGTAAACATGTTCTTTAAAGGAAAGCCTTTAATCAGCCAAAGGTCAGATGAATTTAATTAAGCTTCAAAGCAGCCACGCTACTAGTAAATTTGTCATGGTTTTAGAAAAAGATAAAGTATATTAGAGAAGGAGGAAACAAGCACATAAAGGTAAGGGCCTATTGAACAAAGTCTGCACAAACTCTTCACTGAGATTTTTTATTTTTCCAGATCTGTATACTTTGTTGAGGAACCTTGTAAAACCTCCAAATTGCCCTAGACAGACATGTAGCATTTCATACCCAGATAATATTTTCCTTTAATACTTCAGACAGATAGAAAGTGGTGACTGCTGAAGTAAGTGTATCTAACTACTTTATACAGAGTAGGAGCATTCCTGGAAAGTGCATTCTTTTTTACTATAAAGTTATTAAGTGTTACATAAAGTTACCAATCTCCTCTTTAAAAGCAACTTTTTCTTTCCTCATTCATTTTATATTAAAAGATTTTCCCAGAATCTAATTGCTATGTGGGTCTTGACCTTTCTTTTAATTTCCAGCATTAGCTTATTCACACTCCATTTATATTGATTTGTGCTTGCACCAGCGATCTCTTTAGAACTGATTTTTCTCATGCTTGATCCTCTGAATCAAGCCCCAGGTTTGAAGGGGGAATGAGGAATGTTTGAAGGGGGAATGACTACAACCATCATGATCTCCTACTTTCTTCTTACAGAAGAGACATGTTCCTACCCTTCCACCTTTACTGAACATCTTCAGGGTTGATTCATTTTCATAGAAATTTTGTATGCAGACATCCTACGAGAGGCCTTATGTTGTCTGCTGCACTGGCCTAACTACTTATTTCTCTACTGGAATATTTTTTTCTTAATTAGTCCCAGGGTCTTCTTCACAGCTGCCACACATTAGTTACTCTGTGAACTGTTGCGATACCTCCCTCATATCAAATTAACAGACTCTCAGTTCACAGTAGAAGATTTTGTTACTAAGTCATCACGTTTGCTCTTTCACTCTGTACTGTTGAATTTCACCCCTTTCTGGTAGTCTAACCCTCTAAGTCATCTGGATCCTACTGTTAGATATTCACATTCTCCTCTGTCCTGGCGTAATGCAGTTGAGCAATTAATACATTTTCTGTGACAGTCATTAACAAAAGTAATAAACAAAATCAATACTGCACAAAGATCAGAAGCACCAATAACACCAAAGGAAGGCTGTTTGGGGGGAGGTTGTGATCCATTCAGAAGCCACAGTTCCTGAAAGAAAATCTACCCTTGTGGCATATTGGGTCCAGTAATGAGATCAGAAAAATCCCTGGCATGTACAAATAACACCATACGCAGTGTTCAGGTAGACAATTCTACTTCTGAGAGTTTGTACCCAATACTGTGGCACTCCCAAGCAAGCGAGCCATTCAGCCAGCAGGCACATGGTTGGGCCAGCGCGTTTTCAGAACCCTTTGAGAACCCTCTCCTTATGAGGAGAGACTGAGTTGGGCCTGTTTAGCCTGGAGAAGAGAAGGTTGAGAGGGGATCTGATCAATATCTACAAGTACATGAAGGGGGAACGTAGGGAGGAAGGGGCCAAGCTCTTCTCAGTGGTGGCCAGTGACAGCACAAGGGGCAATGGGTACAAGTTGAAACACAGGCAGTTCCATCTCCATGTGAGGAGGAACTTCTTCACTGTGAGGGTGACAGAGCCCTGGCACAGGTTGCCCAGGGAGGCTGTGGAGGCTCCTTCTCTGGAGGTCTTCCAAACCCGCCTGGATGCCGCCCTGTGCCCCATGCTCTGGGTGTCCCTGCTGGAGCAGGGGGGTTGGACTGGATGATCTCTAGAGGTCCCTTCCAACCTCAACCATCCTGTGATTCTGTGAACCCTTTGGTGTTACCTGGGAGAGTCTTCTGCAGAGCAGCACTGAGCCCTGGTGCCACAAAGGAAACACCAGCTACCTGGCATGACTTGCACTGCTTATGCTGTGAACAGCAACAGTACAGGTGGCAAAGTCACATCCTCCAAATCACAGCAGCAATGCCACAAGGCTATCATAGAATCATAGAATCACAGAATCATAGAATGCTTAAGGTTGGAAGGGACCTCAGAGGTCATCGAGTCCAACCCCCCTGCTCACGCAGGGTCACCTAGAGCACGTGGCACAGGGCTGCATCCAAGCGGGTTTTAAAGATCTCCAAAGAAGGAGACTCCACAACCTCTCTGGGCAGCCTGTTCCAGTGCTTTGT
>VZSG01000527.1:460646-507025 GCA_013398315.1 Nothoprocta pentlandii | reverse complement strand
CATGGATGCAGCCCTGTGCCATGTGCTCTGGGTGACCCTGCGTGTGCAGGGGGGTTGGACTAGATGACCTCTGAGGTCCCTTCCAACCTTAAGCATTCTATGATTCTATGATTTCCACTCTTACTTAAGCCAGCTGAAAGGAAGGTCCAAGTAGAGCTGGATTAATTCTTTCTCCCACCTTACTCTGACTATCCACCAAGACCCAATGCCTGGCATTGTTACTCAAGAGTTTTCTGATCTGAGATCAGATCAGCTGTCAGTTGCTATAACTATTTATAAATTTAGCTCCCATTCTCTTCTGTCATTTCCACATCCACTTTTCCCTTCCTAATAAGTTATGATTCATAAGCAGAAATCACTCTCCAGTCCATTAACTAAGCATGGCATAGGCAGATAGGAAAAGCTTTTGGAAGTACACAGATGACTGGATCGTAAAGTCTATCTTGATAGTAGAGGGACCAGCATCGTAAGATATCTAAAATTATTTAGGAAATATTCATGTTGCCTTTAATAGTATTTTCATTCCAATACATGCATTATAAAATCACAGTATATCAGGAGACTACCAGCACGCAATCTCTACAATTTAAGACTTTAAATTATATTGCAGTAATACTGTGCCCGACAGATTCTCAGGCTGAGAATCTCTTGTTCACTGAACAAGAAAATGGATATTTTTAAAGGGCTTGTAGTATTGAGCCAAAGATGGCACAGCCTTTGGGTTACGATAAGCTTGCCCCGTGGTGAAGACGCACGCTGTGCTGGATCTCGTGCTCTGCTCTGCACCTGGCTGCTGCACCGGCGTGACATCCAGCTGTCCCCATCGGCTCCGCACCACATCCACAGTGCGGAGTAAACCAGGAGCCACCGGGCATAGGCATGAGGAGGATGGGACCAAGGCGGAGAGGCATCTCGCACTTGGTTTATGAAATCAAAGTGAGGAGGCAGAGAAGCAGATCATTTTATTCCTAACAGTGGCTCTCTTTCCACCGGATCAAGACTGGCACAGCATTAGCAGAAGTGGGGAATAGGTGCAAAAGCTTCAGACATTCTGGACCAGTGGGTAGCACTTTGGGATGTAAAGAACACAGTGTTGGTTTTATTTGTCAGTTTTCACAAGAAAATATAAAGTATACTTAAAGATATCAAATCTACCAGTCAGAAAGATTTTCATCCAACTGAAGTTATATGAGAAAAATCCTCTTAGGAGGCTGTAAAGGATGTACTCAATAAACACGCACATCTATCGCTCCCAAGTGCATCTTTCAAAACCCTACTGCTGTCACTTCATTGTTTTCCCACGGGTCTTCTCCAATTCAATAGATGTCACTTCAGAGAAAACTGCAACGAGAAGCTAACATTTATTGAAGATGGGCAGGGCTGCGTGAAATCTATCCTGGCACTAGAGATGAATTTAAGCATCACAGTTACTCACAAATTTCCATTGAGTTCAGTTGAAAGCAGGACTGCCTCCGAGGTGAGGCACTAACAAAGAGAAAGTGCTGCTGTCGGTGGCACCTAGGAACAGGCTGGTGGAGGCACTGCTGGGGAGCTGCTGAAAACAAAGGGGCTGTGTGGGTGTCACAGCAAGCAGAGTTTGCAATAGAAAAGACGCCACTTTTCTCAGTGATGGGAAGCAGAAGCTGCACCCACCTTTAGCTCTGCTGCTTTTTAATTTCAGTCCCACAAATTCGTAATATGCTGGGCATCAATTCGCCTATTCAGTTCAGAAAGAACAGCGTCTCTGCAGGGAGCTCAGCACAGAGCTCCTGCACCTTCCTCTGTATCTCACAACTCAGGGAAAGGAATCCTCACTAGGAAGGTGAGAACCTACTCCCTGTTTCATTGCTCCATCCTCACCCCATGAAAACTGTTCTGTTGTTGTTTTTCTTTTTTATATGTTTTTATATGTTTTTTGGACACTTCTGGGTGTGTCCAGATTCAGCAGCTATCAGGAATGTTCGAATCTGGGTTATCATCTCATTAAAGAAAGAGGCCCGATGTCATGTTGTGGGAATTGACTCCTGATTTTCTGAGATAAACTTAATATTTAGGGCGATCATGAATGCTAACAGCACAACAGATGCCAAGGCAGGCCACCACAGACCGAAGCAGAAAATTTGCATGTCCACTGGGAAATAATTTATATAGCACTTTAAACATTGTTTCATAAAGCTCTTTCCTTAAATCAAACGCCTGCCATGGCCTGCACCTTCAGCAAAGACCTAAGCACAAACACTGCACTTTGGCGATGCTTTTTTGGAACAGTTCTTAGATTTTGTGACATTCAAAACATGACATGTAGGTGTACCTGCTAGCAATCAACCATGGCAATAACCATATGGAAGAAAGAAAAAATACTACTTTTTTGTAAGACAACAGCTGGCACTTCTACTACTTTCCGTGTGGGTTTGTACTAAACTACCACAAGGAAATAAAAAGAACATGAATCAACTAGCAAAATTTGTTTTCCTTTGCTCAGTAGAACATCTCTAGCAATAACCTGCAACACTCTACAAGTGTAGACTTGTAGACAAGTTTTCTAGTAGAGGATTCAATTCCCACTCTCTGGGCCCAAGAGAGTTTTCACCTTTGATCTCTGCTGTCTCCTTGAGATGTATGGAACAATCCAAGATGTTTCACTTGGAACAGAGGAGAGGAATAAGCAAAGGAGAAGGAAATAACTCAAGAAATAGAAGACATTAACACTGTCTAGGGAAACAGATCTAGGGGAACTGCTTTCCTTCTAGAAAAGGTCCCGGCACCACTGGACCTAGTCTAGTTTCTAGACTATGTCTAGAAATGTGCCCTATGTCTAGACCCTCTGCCCTGATGTTCTGGTCTCAGATGCTCACGGAGGAAAGCACTGACTGCAGCAGCACCTGCCTATACATTGAGATGTAAAGGAGGCCAAATCTGTCAGCTGGCCTGGCAGCAGAGAGATGTTTTCCCTGCTCTTGCAGAAATAAAATCCACTCTGCCCGTGGTGACAGCATCAGTGTGCCATAGAAGAGCCCAGTAAGTGACAAGCCTTTTTCACCCACTTAACCACCCTGGGGTTAGGAGCTCCCCCATATGTCTCCTAAAGCTTGCCAAGAAACACAGAGAAGAAACAGAATAAAAAGTGATTGTTTTGTGAGGTCCATAAAAGAGGGCTTGACTTTTAATTTTTTGAAGCTTTTCTGAAGAAACCTATTTGTGGCATAAGCAGTAATCCTTGGTTGAGGCCTTGATATAGGCACAAGAATCAGGAAGGAAGGAAGTCTTCCTTCCTTCACAGCCTTGGAAACTTTCAAGAAGCACTTCCAAAATGGCCAGAGCAGGGTTTATTGCAGAGATGATTCAAGCTGCAGATATAATCAGCCACAGTTGGATTCCGTTTCCTGAAGTAGAATTGCAGGCGTAATAATTATTGGCCAAATACACTAAATTATGTAACCTTTCAGTCCCAAGCAAGAAGTTTCTAATGCATTCAGCTTTAATAATCCACATTTTGAAAAGCACCTTATGATGCAAAATATCCAGTAGAGCTACATTAAAAAAAGCTGAAAACTTAAGACGTGCATAACTGAGACTTCCTTTACTTGCTTTTGATTCCCTGTGAAGGAGTCATGTAAAACACCTTATTGAGCAATCCTTGTGTATTTTCTAATTATTTGTTTTAGATGGAACCCACATGAACCTCTCTTCATAGAAATTTGGTGTGATGGAGTAATGTAATATCACAAGAAAATCCAGGGAGTCTCAGATTTCTAAATATAATCAGCCTGTTCCTTCAATATAAAAAGTCACATGAGCTAGTTCCAGATGGTGACATTTGTTCAAGCAAAGTCATTAGGAATCATGAACCTCAATGAAGCCTGCTGCAACCTGGATTTAGATTGGTCTATGCATGTGTGCGAACACCAACGCACACAATTAGGCATATTTAGCTTGGAATCCAGGCAGCTAAAACCTCACAGTACTAGTCCTTAGAATGCTTTTGCCCTCTTCAAATCAGCAGCACTTAATTAAAGTGAAAAATTTACTGTTAAAAAAATGTGTTTTTAAAATGAGCACGTTTTCAGAAAGCTTTATTTCATGAGGTCCTTCCAGCCTGAAGCTGGCTGGATCCATCCTGTTCTGGGCCACCTCGAGTTACACATGCAACTTAACAGACAACAGTGGAATATGCATAAAAAACTTCCCTAGTCTTATTTAAAAAAAAAAAAAAAAAGGAAAGGAAAGGAAAAAAAAATGCACCCTGCATCTAATCTGCAACAACACAGCCCCTCTTCCAAGATATACCATGTTTAAAAGACGTTGGGACACAAAGTGATAGAGTTTGCAATGCACGGTCCTGAAAGCTCTCCTATTGCACAAATCCATTTTTCCCCAATTCCTCTAACACCTCCATATGCATCTGTGAGGAAGAACACATCTTTCCTGGTTAAGGAAGAAGTTTCACAGTTCCCTATATTCATTTTTCTGACACTTTAATACCTAACAGCAATTTCAGTGGTTCCCCTCTTCCCACTTCGTTTCCCCTGTCAGAAGGATCCTGGTTGCAAAGCATTGCCCTCTCTGATGCATCGCATCACACCTGAGGAGTTTAAGAGAATTTAAAACCTACTCAGGGTTCTGAGGCATGAAAAGGTTTCTAGAAAGGGCAAAGATGAGCAAGACACAGATTCTTTAGCTTAAAATTCAGAATATTTCAGAACATATGTTACTGGATTTTATACTTACCCTCTTCTGCTCTCAAAGTGAGGTTCTGAACACTCCCAAATAATAAATAATAATAATAAAGGTTTAAACCTTCTTCTTTCTTCAAGAAGGAAATTTCTTCTGTCCTATTGACTAAAACTTGCACCAACTTGTGATACATTTTGAATTGACAAGCCAAAAGTCAGAGATATTAACTTCTGAGTAAACTTCTAAATTGCAGAAATGGGCAGAAATCCATTATATAGAGCATCATCGTGACCAAATTATCCAACTGAACTCAGCAATGGAGGATAGCGATCAAATTGGAAATGGATCTTTTTTTACATTTTTAAACATATCTGCTTGCATTTGGGAAAGCATACTGGAAAATAAAGCTTCCCAGACAAAATGACAGAGCTCAGCTGTCAAAAACAGCAGTTCTCAGAGGACTTGCAACTTACACTTTTGTAAAGAGGAAAGTCTTTCTTCCTAGAAGAAAACAAGCTGTATTTGAACGTAAAGGCTAAAAGGCTGCAGGTTGAAAGAGCTCCATAAGAAGCAGAGCAAAAGCATCCATGTTTGTCACTCTAATTGCTAAATTTCCTTTCAGCGAGTCCATTAACAAACAGCTTGCCCTGCAAATAGCAGGTGGCCACCGCAATGAATCTAAATACTAACAGCTTCATCTGTGAGTGCGGGCAAGAAAAAGGGCTGAAGCCCACACGAATTAGTAGGCTTGTTTTTAACAATTTCACAGGAAGCGAGTCCAGATTCCCCATCACACTCTAAAATTGATACAGGAATGACAAAGCCCTTTGTTTCCAGATGCTGCTTTAATGAAAACCAAGCATGTGCAAAATGCACTCTCCTCTAACAACACTGTTTGCTCTCCAACTAATGCTTCTTGATTGCAAGAATGACATTAAAACTTTCAAGCAAAGTTATTCAAAGTTGCCAACTAGTGACCAAGGAAGTTGCACAACAGTCAAAACATGGAAGTGTCATACAACTGAATTCCCACTTTCACTAAAGTTTGAAGTTAGCATTGTGACCATCTTCTAGTCTTCCATTCATTTCCAAACCCACAATATTTTCCTCTGACACTGTGGGAAAAGAAAAAAAAATATTCAGATTTATCCAGAGCAGATCCTAGCTCTGTTTTTCTGGCCAGTTGCAATGTTTGCTGCAGCTGGAAGTGATGGTAGGTGTAGAAACATGGAGGTAGTTGGGGGAAGATGCCAAAAACTCTTCTTCCATGCAACCTGAACACCCTGGCTTGAAACACCCTGAAGTGCTCAGGAAGATTTGGTCTGACAAAATAAAATCATTTATCTATACTAGTAGGAGAAAAATGCAATACATTCAAGAACATGCACCATCCCCTATCAAGTTATCTCACTATCAAATATTCTCATTACTACCATGATTAATCTAAACAAATAAGAGCAAGATTTTCCATCCTTTTTAAAAAGGATGGTGTTGCTGATTAATTGGAATTATGCATTTTTTTCCCTACATCACCATAATTAATGCTCAGAAATAATCTGAACAAGAATTTTTTAAAAATGCAATAATAGTATCTACAAGCTATCTTCTTCAGATTTGAATTCCATTTAAGCATTGCACGATCCTGCTTATACTCCAGAAGATCAAAACTCTTTGCAAAAAAAAAAAAGCAAGCACATCTTCCAAAAAAGAAAACCTTTCCAATGAAGAAGAAAAAAAAAACTGTATTTTTTCAATACATTCTTAAACAAAAAGAGGATATATAACTATGTGTTGTCTTGACAACAGGAGAAAGGTTTATCAGTAAGTACCTTTCCATTACAGTAAAAGTAGAAAGCAGGAACTTACGGCATGCTGAGAAGTAAAACTGTGGAGTTCCATAAAAAAAAAAAAAAAAAAGTGGATAATCAGTATTTGCCAGTGGAACATCAGTGCCCAACTGCTCTTCACATCAGAAGTCTTTAACCTGTTCTGATTCACCCATTTTTCCCCTTTTTTTTTTTTTCAGATAACTTACATATTGGAAGACTGTTAGGTGTTTCTCCTCCATTTTCTCTTTCCTAGACTAGATAATCCCAATTCGTTTTACCTTTTTTTTCCCCCTAAAATCCTGTTCTCCAAACCTTCAGTTTTCAAAAGCATTTAGGAGAGGGGGCAAACTCTCCAGATCGAGACATCTCCACAGCAATCTTGTTGCCTATCTCCTTCAAGAGAGAAAAAAAAAAAAGGCATTTCTAGGGCATGAGGCAGCTGCGACCAAGGCTAAAGTCTAAAATAGGTCAGGTGAATGAATAACACCCTGGAAGAATCTCCTTCTCGACACTGAGTCTAAAGGAAGGCAGCATCATGGGGCTTTCCTCAACTAGGGATGTGTTAAACCGGGTGAGATCATGCCCTGACCTTGGTGCATGAGCTGCTTGTGCAGATGTGTTTGAGGCTCTCTCCCTGAAAATAACTGGGGTGTGTGGAAACCACTGGTGGCGTCACGTGCGTTTATACGTAGAGCATGGGGGCTGCTTGACCTCAGAAACGTCTAATCCGCTGGAGGGAAAAAAAATATAGTTGTTCTTGGAGACGGCTTTCAGGCAGATGCATGAGGAAGTTACCATGGGAACACGTTTGAGGAAGGCGGTTGGGCAAGAAGCTCCTGTGGGAGCGACCCTTCGGAGCGGGATTTTGTAACCCTGGCAAATGGGGCCGCCTGGGAATCTCTCATACAGTATTCCTCAGAGTAATAGCCAAGAAAAAGGGGAGAAAAACACACACATGCAAAAAGGAATGAATTGCTAGACCTCAAGTTGGGCTCCTGAGACAGGAGAGGCCTCTGCTTTCCCGTGTACAGATGGAATTAATTTAGCCGATACCTCACACGCCAAGCTCCAGGACAGCAGCGTGGGCACAGACCTATGCAATGTCGCCCATGGGAGTGATTCTCCAGCACGGGGGAAATCCCACCTCATTAAGAGCTTTTGCGAACATTATGGGTTATGAAGGCAGATGGAGGTGCTCCTCCAGCAGCGGTGAACAGCAGCTTGCCTGCTTATGGTTTCATTAGTCGGGCTGTAAGCAGGTTGTTCCCAAAGAGCTGAGACAGCTAGAGCATTCGTACCCATAGCAAAGGTGTCACAGGCCACTGCAGTGGTGCCAAGGGCATGCAAAGGAACACAGAACCAGCCAGGCTTTTGCATTGGCCTTTTATAAACTTCTCATTGCTCCAGGTTGTCTTCAACTGGGTGCAAGGAACCTCGGACCTGATTGTGCCCCAGGTGCTCCACAAGACAGAGGATCATTCAGTACTGATGCATTTTGTCAGCAGCAGTGACGGCACCGCCGTGCAAACCACCGTAACCTTGTCTCCAACACGTAACCCCATGCCTTGGTAGCTACTTTGTGGTGAAGAGGAGCTACAGCACCTTGGGCACATGTGCTGTTGGGCCTCCTTGGGAGCTGCAGAAGGTTTGCACGATCCTCCCCTACCTTATTTCTTCTGTATGCATTAGACAAAGTTAGGGCACAATTCTGAGACATACAGCGTCTGTCTTTCTCTCCCTGTGTAACAACTGCAGTACCTGGCAGACTGGCGAGCCCTCGGAGGCAGCCTGCAGAGCCAGACTTCTCCAGCTCCTCCACTGAGCACGAAGGTACAACACGTTAAGGCAAACGGCTGACACACCTGGAACTATTTGTTCCTTCCTCAGTATAGAATCAAAGTAAATGAAGTCATTAACATCATCCCATGTCACAATGTACATAATGAATAAATACTAAACTATTATTCCTATTCATCCCCACTATTTTCACTGCTAAAAAAAAAAAAAGGTGGGGTGAGTCTTAAATTTAAATGCATATAAAGACTCTCAGCAGCACAGCTGAGATCTGGCTGTGGATCAAAAGAGCATTTCCAGGAGTAGGCACTTCCTTACGTTTTCTGTAAAGAGGCCTAATCCAAAAGCACAGTCCTAAAGTGGACACAGTGCCCTGATTCCAGCTGAGCTTATATCAGATTGGGCAAGAGCATGACTGCAAGAGGAAACCAGCGCTTCACACTTCTTTCTAAAGAGATGAACTCACTCTCTCTTCTGTGCATCTTTGCCTTCACAGAAGCCCAGTTTAATTAAGTTGTATTACACCCCTGGGAACATCTTTGTGTCCCTACAGGTTTCTGTCAGAGAACTTCCTACAGACCAGAAATGTTCTGTGGTTAACATCTCCAAGGTGAGCTCGTTGTAAGGGAACTCCGAAACATGCAGTCCTCGGAAGCTTCATTCACAAAAAATGCGGTTTTAAAAAAAGCAATAGTCCCATTGTTTTCAATAGGGACCAATTATACACCATTTCCTTTGCCCTTCTATTTTAGTCTGTGATTACCTGAGGGAAGGAGGCTTAGCCTTCAGCTTTTAAAAGGAATTTAGGGGGAAGTTCATTTGACATTTTTATTCTGCCACTTCCCTCTTTAGTAAGGTTGAGGGGTTATGGGAATAAAAAAAAAAAAAGAAAAAAAGATGACTTGCAATATTAGGTTGTACTTTGTCATCTCTTCATTTCAACATTCTTCTGTTTCAACTTACTTCTACTGTGGAAACTTCACTGTTTCATTTCCCACACTTGTAACAAAGTTCTTGCCTCTGTGGCTGTACTAGAGAACAGGGGGAAACTCCACAGATAAGGAGAGCGAGCTGTTCTCGCCGTGACAGAGGAGAGGTGACAGGAGGCTGCACAGTGAGGTGACGATAGGGCGCATGGCACCAGCACAGTCACAGCAGTCCACTGGTGAAGTTCAGCTTTCTGTGCCTGAAGGATTGCAGAGCAGAGGGACAATTTTGGAAAGTAAAGCCTACAGGGAGTCATTTGGAAATCTTTCCAAAGGGCCACGTAAAGCTCCTTCTCTAACATACGGATTGGGCAAGTTGGGATGTATCTTTCATCGTCTGCTATGCCTACAAACCTGCCAATGTTGGTAGGTTAAAAAGCAGTGAAGTCCAAGGGATTTCCAGTCCAGATTATGGCACCAATGTGCTTCTCCCATGGGCCTTGCCTTTGTGCAGCAAATATGCAACAGTCCTATTCCCTGGATTTCTGTAAGTCTAGCAACCTGACTACTGCACAACAGACTACAGGAATACTGTTTAAAAACAGTAGCAGTTTGGTCTTCCTCTCATTATCCTTCTTTTTCTCAGAGTGCCCAAGATGTTTTCAGAAGCCCCTGTAGGAGACGCCTTAATATACAGAAGCAAAACTAAATACAATACTAAGCACTAAATGCCATACTCAACATAAATACGTATTTGTTTGGACAAATCCTATCTTTAGTCCAGTTGAAGTTAGTGGAGCCCTTTGCCATTTGATTCAAAGGAAGAACATAATCCTTTCATGATATGCAAAAACAAAAGAAGACCTTGAAAGAAAGCATGATTTTTTAAAGTATGATTTTTTTGTCTCACTTTAATCTGGGAGAACTTTTCATTCACATACAGAACAATCTAGGTTCAAAGTAATGAAGTCTGAAAGTCATAGGATCACATCCTTGCTCAAAATAAGGTAAACAGAGCAGGTTATTGGGAGTTACAGGATGAAAATAACAATTTTTCCCCCTTCAATTACAGTCTTAGGCAGAATATTTCAAAATATTACAAAAGCTGTTTACTGGCTTCTGGCTTCCTTCATTTGTGGCCACTTAGCAAGCATTGCTGAGGTGCCACAGGCTTCCCCTTGTACTTTGGTAGCAATGCATGTGCTCTTTAATTACCTTTTCCTAAAGCAGCAAGGGATGAGGTGTGAGGGACTTGTGCATCTCTTTCAGGACTCCACTGGGGGCCAGGTGAGGAATGCCTGCCCTGTACTAATGAAGTGCTAAGCCATGCGTAACCTTAAACCCAGGCTGTGGAAAGACCCCGTGCCCATGTGGCTGAGCAAGCCAGCCAAGGGCAGGGCAGGATTTGTATCCTGTACCTCATGAACTCGAGTCTGGCCTTTAATTAGCAAAACCTGACACAGCCCCAGCCCACCTGCCAGGTGGCACAGACAGGAAGGGCTCCTCACAAATAGAGGACGGCGTGTGCGGGAAGCTGAGCAGGATAATCCTGGTAAATAAACTGCTCATTAATAGACGCCCCAGCAAGCCCACCACAGAGCAACGCTGCAGCGCTCCGTGAGCCGTCGCGCAGGGGTCGGGAGCACCGGCGCCCGGCGCTTCCTTTCAAGCCGGCACCTGATTCCTACCAAGTTGCAGCAGGGCTGGGCCGGTGACAGGAGATGTGATCTAATTTGATGTAACTGTTTCAAGCAATTGACATTCGGGCCAGTAAGTGAAGCTCTGGTGCATATAGAAAGCGAGGGCGCCTTCCCAGTTGCGTGCGGCTGGCAACGGGCCAGCTCGTCTCAGATCCTCTGTGCAGAGGCTGGGCTCTAGACACGATGCTAAAGGACTCTCTCACAAAAAAAGAATGCAGAATATTTTGAAATAAAACAGTATTTTTACCCTTCTGTTTTATTGATCTCCACTTTAAGGTGAATAAGAGCCATACTATTAAGCATTTCTGAGAGGTGGAAGAGGCCACTGGGAATATTTGCCAGTATTATCGTTATTACTTCCCATAAACTACCATCACCCATAAGTGGAGTGACCAGAATAATATACAAACTTTTCCCAAAGCTATCTTCACAGTTCAGAGAGGACAGCTTTGTGTTAATAGTATATACGTTTGAAACTATATCTTTAAAAAGTTCAAATTTCATATCCATTTGCTGTCAACTTGTTATAAAAGAGGAAAGATCCAATGCCTGTGTTAAAGTGTTTATCACATTGTGCTTGAATACAGCCTTGATGAAATCCCTGAGGAAAACACTGTCACTGACTAATATAGAACATCACTCTTACTTTAAAAAATTACATATGCTTGTTTAAGTGGAGGCATTAGTCAAGAAAAAATACTTCTGTTCATTTGTTCTTCTGAAAGATGCTAAATGAAACTCCTATGAAAACTCCAAGTGACTAATTTTCTCATTAGTAATACACTAAGTAACTTCATTGCAGGTGCCATACAGACAGATTGAAATAAGTAATAAATACACACACTGTCTCCCACATCTCCTGACAGACACCTTATTTGTTTCACGGCACATTCATGACTCTGTATGAAGAAATCCATCAGTTCTGTCCCAGTGCAGCCCTGGTTCAGCAGCCCTGAGGCTCTGCAGACCACAGTGTTCAAGTCTGTACAAGTATTCAGAATCACTACCCTTCCAAGGCAGTGGCAGCAACACTTGTTTCACAATAGAAGAGACCGAGCTTAGGAGTTTATGCTCAGAAGTCATTGGATGACTGATAAGGGCACCAATTTTATGGTCTCTTTGCAGAACAGGAGCTATCTGATAGTCATAGAAGGGCACAGCAGAAGTTGCACCTACCTTCAAGGTGATGTATGACCATAGCATAACATGCTCTGCATCAATATACATGCAATAAATGGGACATAGAGGAGCTCAAGTTTATCCCCCAGGATAAACTAGGGTCTCAAAAGTTCTCAACTTCTCTGCAGGAGTAATGAATCTGAGTGCACCACAGCTTGCACTCCCAGCACATAGCCAGAGGATGGAAGCCACACCAGAAGGCACAGACTGTGACAGAGAACAGACAGCTATTTGGAGGACCCGTCTCCACTAGGCAAGCAGCCCTCAACAGCCGGACCATGGTTCCTGCTGGAACCTCTCACAGCAGCTACAGCCACACTCACACATGGAGCCCCATGGGTCTGTTGGCCACACATTGGGTGACAGAGCAGCTGAGAAACCCCAGCGGAGCCTTTCAGCTAGGTGGGGTCCAGGCCTGCTTGGGCTGACATGCAAGTGAGAGCACCAGCTTTGCTTGTCTTACATAACTTGCGTGGTGCTTGCCAAGTACTGGGTTGTCTTGCCTCGAGCCATCTCGGCTAGCTTGATGGTCGACCAGACAGGGATCGCAATGCGTTTCCGAACTGCTCCGGTGTCACTAGTGCCACTGACAGAGCAGAGAGCTCCAGAAAGCGGCAGAGATTACAGCAACAACACGAAGAAATGCTCCTGCGAGAAGAAAGGCTGTTGGTATGAGTCAGGACTGAAATACCACAAGCACAAAGGCAAACTATAAACTATTGTGTCGCCAGGCCCTAAGTTCAGACAATATAGACAGAGACTCAGAGAGGGTGTTACAGTGACCTGGTAAATTGTACTAAACAGCACTGCAATAAGCACTCTCTTGAAGTTTGACAAAGGTGTTGGTAACTGATTGGAAAATGCCTGCCTATGTTTCAGAAGGTACCACGAACAGAGTATTCACAATCCCCCAAAAAAATACTACTTCATAAAAGCTACATATAAGTCATTGAATACAGCACTTAAGAATCATGAAATTGAGTTCCTAAAGAAAAGTATCTTTTATATTTTAAATGCTATCAGTACGAACAAGTCCAATTTGGCAGTTCTTACAGTAGTAAGTAGTCTCATTTGCTGTAATGAGACTAATGACTAAAACTGCATGACTGAGCTCAATATATCTCATTTAGTTACTGACTTCTTTGATTTTCTTTGGTTTTGCCTCACATTGTTACAGAGTCTTTTTAGGTGCTGTTCTTTTCAAAATGTTTAGCTCTATCATCTCTTCTATAACTTCTTTCTGTTTCAGGATTTTTTTTTTTTCAAATAATACCTTTCACTGGGGAACTCCACCTGCATGTTTTGTAAGGGTTTCATCCTGGTCCCTTTAATCTTGCTCTTCTGAATATCTACCTTTTTCTGTGACTACTATCCTATTTTATTTCCCACTTACTCTTTTGTACATCCATGTCCCACAATTTTACTCATCAAGGGAATAACACCTTAAAATGGTATGGACTGCATCAGCAAAAGACTGGGTGAGACAGAATATTACCAAAAATCTTTGCCCACCTTAGATCACTGAATTTCAACTAGGCACAAAAAAACAAAATTATCAGATTAAACACTTCACTTGTGAGTATTGGGGCACATCTCACTATAAAAGCTCTAAGGCAAATGCTCTTTTCATTTAAAAAGCTTTATTGCTATGTGAATTATGAGCCTCATTTTCAAACATTAAATTTCTCAGACACAGTTTTGATCTCCTTTGTTATACAAAACCATCACATTACTAGGGATCTGGATAAGAAAAAGAAATATAGGCTGAATCCTTAATCCTGCTGTCTTCAGCTATTCTTGTTCTTTACTGCTCTTTTTCTATAACATGCTTTGAAACTGTCATTGTTTTGCTCTTCAGCAGCCGTCATAAAAGAGGTCTTGGTTTTCCAACTCACTCCATGTTGCACCTTATAGTGGTTTCCCAATATAAAATGATACTTACATAGACTTTTATGACACTTACATTGACTGACAGGCAATGAAGGATGAAAGAAAATTCAAAATATTTCAAAGACTGTTTCTTTTGGCCAGGCAGGTATTACTTAATGGTAACAGTACACGGAATTTTACAAAATTCAGTTGTTTCCTTTTGGATGCCCAAAGATTAACAAGCATGAATTCACATAGCAGTCATTTCTTATCCATTTGATTGTTGCTCAAAGACTTTACCAATCAGCTTATTGCCAACAGGATACAAATAAGTATTTTCTAGTGAAGATGACAAATATGACAAGTGCCATCTGCAAAGGCAGCTTATTGGATGTGATAAATGATTATGATAAATGATGATCCACTGAGTACACCAAGTTGCTCTTCAAAGTAGAAAAAAAAGATTCTGAATGAAGTTTAAAAAACAAGCATGTGGCATAAGACTTTTCTGTGAGCCCAAAGTTTAACCCATAATTATGAAGCCCATAAAAACTCATTTCATGATATGTTGGGAATTTTTGGAAAGAAGAGAGGGAAAATTCTTATGCATTTTCAGACTTCCATCATAAACCTGAATTTACATGTTCAAATTCCATGGAGAACAGTATCATTTTCTTCAGAATTGGGAATCGCTCCTAGCAGAGGCACAGAGAGGTATTTTGGCCCCCAGAGAACATTGTGTCTGCCCCATGTGCTCCAGGTTCCTTTGCAATGCGCTCACTACCCCACACCACTACCCCACACCTTCACCCCACTCCTTGCTCGGTGGTGGCACCATCAAGTCACAGGCTCAGCCACATCAGCATCAGAGACTAAAAGACGAAGGCGAGGGAGGAAGATAATGCAGTTCCGAGTCTAAACTCTTTTCCCCAGCGTCGCAAGCATTTCAAACACTGAAATAACCTGCCAATTTGGAAATACCCGAATTCCAGAAAAAGCCCCAAATTTCCTTTGTCCCTTGTCTTACAGGCCTAAAGAAACATGGTGTCTCTGATGAGGATTTTCAAAAACTTCTCAACAGATCAAGTGCTTAATAAACACTGAAATAATCAAAGCTAAAGGCTTCCCAGAAGGACACCGACCTTGCCTGCTGCGAACATGAGAGAGATGAAATACAAGCGACTGAGCACAACATATAAACACACAAAATCAACTGGGAACATGTCCCAGAGGTTTCATTTAAGGATCTGTACAGGGTTGGAGAAAAATAATTACGCATGTAAAGTGTTACTGTAAATGACTCTCATAAAACAGAGGGCTCAAATTAGTGTTGCTGCTTTGGAGGGCAAGTAAGCAAACACAGTAAGAGAATAAATGACAAGAATTTCGCTTCAAAACCCCCACTTGAGTTAAATGACACAATGAATTCTAATTAATAGGAAGCATTAGGCTGGAACATAAGGCAGCAAACGGCACCGCAGAATAAACATTCTCCCATGAAGGAACATTTACTCTGATCGCTTTGTCAAGCTGACAGCAGCATCTTTCAGGAGCAAGTGGATCCGCGTTATCAGCAGTGCCGTAATTGGCACCCTCGCACTTCCGCTCACCCGAGGACAATTAAACTTTAGGCCTTGGCCGCGGAGACAGGGATAATGTCGTGAAGCCACCTAGCAACCACAATAACAGTAACTTGCCGGTGGTTTGGGAACAGGCACGTTGGCAGACTCGGCTGAAAGTTGAGGCATTTGCGTAGTTACAGGATCCAACACCAGCTGACACGGATCCACGTCCGTGTCACAGCTTCAGCCTTTCCAAGTGAAATTCGTGTCCCTAATAGCAGCCAGGATGCAACGATTTCCCCAGGCTGGTGCGATGCCTCCCACACAGCAGCATTTTACATCAGAGACAGCTTGGGAGGGTTCCTCCAGCTCTTCGTCTTTGTCTTGGCCTCCTCTTGGGCCTCGCTCCTGCGGCAGGGCCAGCCCAGGGAAAGTGACTCTCCTTTGCAGCCCGATGCATTAAAGTAACCAGAAATCAAGGCTGTTCCCTCTGGCAAAGTGGGCTATAAATGGGGTCACACAGGAGACATCACCTGGCTCTGCACTGCGAGGCTCGAAGCTTCCACACAATCATTTCTATGTTCAACAGCAAGAAAAGGTGAAGCACTCAACATACCTCAGCATCCACCTAGGCTGTAAACAAGAACTCACAGGGCGAGTCGGGGAGCGTGGCAGGGGACTGATCATCTTTACAGGAGAAACATGGACCTGGTGTCGTTAAGTTCTTTCAACTCAAATCCACCCTGAGTTACACATGTGCAAAATGAGAGTGTATTCCCTTGAAGGGGGGTGAATTTAAGTCAGTCTAGGAGAGAGGCCCATTATCAGTGGATCTGTATGCTGCATTATTTATGAAAAGCAGGCAATCATCTAAAAGCAGTTGCCATTAGACCTGAGGTATTTCCTGTCGGAATTTTAACTGTGCAGTTTACCAGAAAGAAATTAACTCCTTAGATCTAAAGGAACTTTAAAGGAAGTGATGGATGTCCTGTTCTGGGTTTTCTAAAGATACCCAGGGATTTCAGCAACAACAGAGTTCGCCAAGTAATTCCACTGCTTTGTTTTTTTGAGCATCCATGAAATGAGTTCCTATAAATTAAGGTTGAAAAGTTCTTAGGAGCAGCAGCAGAATCAACCACACCATCTCTTTCATGCATTTCAGTATAATACATACTTACAGGAAATACACAATGGTTATATATGCAGTAAGCACTTTTCCACTATATTCCATATACACATACATGGACTATAATATGTAGTTTGCCCTGTCTATGATTCAGAGTGAAATCAGTTTTGATTACCAAGTTCTATTTTAATGATCCGGATTTTGGCATGGGAAAAACACAGCTTTGCCAGAAATTTCTTAGATTTGCTCATACGGCAGTTTTAAGAAAAATAATACACATTGCAGGCCAAATTATGTTCCGAGTTATCAGGGTTGCGTAAGAGTCAGAATATCATTTGGCCTGCAGGATCTGTAATACTGAATTATGATAATGTTCAAGGCGGAAAGAATATAGATTGTCTTTAGATCAAGGCCTGGCAGCCAGGAGAAAAATCTATTTCCAGGAAACTAATAAAACATGGTACAGTGCCACCAAATAGGGGGGAATAGAGATTATGAGCCCCTAAATATACCCTTATCAGAGTAGACGACAGAGATAGTGCTTATTAACAATATACATGCGTGGTGATAATCATAGCTTGGAGTGTGGAGATGAAAAATCAATATAAACTGAGTGAACTTATTATTCTATTAATCACCTCATCTACAGCATAATATATAACACCCAATCTTGCAAAATGCCACCCATATGGAGCTGAAGATAGAATTTCTCTGACTTCCTCAGGCCTTTTCATTTCTCGCTCTAGTCTAACTTGTTTGGGCATGAATCACACAAGCGGAAAATGAAAAGAAAGTGACATACACAGAGCCATAGCCAGAGCAGTTCCGAGGCTACAGAGCACCCCACAAATTGCTCTGCTCTTTCCTCGTGTCACCTGTCAACTAATTTTGATGAGAGATGCAGATAACTCTGAGCCTTTGGTAATATGGGTGACATTAACCCCTATACATTTCACAGGACTGTTCTTCTCCATATGTTTTCTTTCCCCCTCCCCTTATTTTCCAAAATCTTATAATTGCAATTCCACTCACTTGATTTTTTGAAGAAAATGCCAGTAGTTCTCAGTTAATCGTGGACTACACTTTTATTACTACAAAACGGAGCTCCTCAGCTTGCAGCTAACTGAATAAAGCCACTTGTTTTCCCATAAAAAAAAAAAAATCCTTCAACTTCAGCAAGGATTCATGTGCTCAGCCAACTGCAAAAGCACAGACTGGTTCTCTGCTTAAGTTTCTGCAAGGGGACCTGTCTGGTATTTGTAGATTATTTATCTTTTTCTGTAGGTATCACAAAACCAAAACTCTGAAATTACTATATTCTGAATTGAGGAGTATTTTGCCATCAGTAGTTTAGGAGACAGTAAATATATTTGCAAGTCTGTTTCCAAAGTAGTTTCATAACTTGAACTGTTTAAACAAAGAATAAAAGCAAATTTTACACTAGAAATTTTCTGCATGTACTTCTTATCTATCTGCAGAGACTGGAGCAAGAAAGTTTAGCATTTGTCTGATGTGATTCAAATGAGACCACAGTACTATTCATAAAACAAAAAATAAAGGAAAGAAAAAGGGCAACTTGTAATGTGACAAACACTAGCTCAGTTTTCACAGATCCATTTCCAGAAATGGAAGGGAATAAAAGGCATATAAAGTGAATTCCTAAAGCAGCAATCAGCATATCACTTGGGAATGGTAAAAACTTAAGCTACTTATGAGCTTCTCTCATAAGTGGGGAAGAAACTAGTAGTGTTAGATTTTTGGAGAACTTCTAGTCCTAATGAGGATCATTGTCAACACTAAAAAGGACGGGAGAGACAACTTCTCTCCATGTAGTGTGCCTTACTCTCTTCTCAGAAGCAAACAAAGCAGCTACAAGTCTACTGAGTTCAGTAGAGGTAGTTGGATTTAAGCCTGACTGAAGTGTCTGATCAAGTTGCTCACCCTGTCCCAACTACACAATCTTTGACCATTCCCATCACTCCGCATCGTGACGAGAAGGCCGAGGGAAAGGCATTAAACGGGCAGACACCAGACATGGCCTCGTGAAGCAGCCAGAGCCGGTGCTCCACGCGCCTCCTTGTAATGGAGGAGGATGAGGAGTGCGGCCTTCCTCCGGGAGATCTCCTGCGGGATGATTCCGGCTGCTATGACAACAGGGCCGAGGATGTGATGTCACCTAACGATCCCAGGGACTGCAACCGCTCTGTGCCCGTCCACGGCTCTGCCAGCTCGGAATCCAGTAGGGACCTCATTAACTGCCTCTCCTCAGTAATTGCCACAACTTTGCCCTCATCACGCCTCCAACTTTGAAAACAGCCACGTCACAAAGGGTATGGAAGCAATAACGAGGGGGTGAGCGCTCGGTGCTGAAAATTTAAAGCCTGTAGCTATTAGAGATCTGGGGTCAAGTTTCAGGGGGAGTGTTAAATACAATCCCTGTCACCAGGCAGAGGAAAATTGTGAGGAAAAGCATATCAGCATAATCATTATCAGGTGCTGGAGGCAAGCCCTGGCAAAGCCACAGGATCTACCTTGTGCACAGGTCACTTCCCTAACCCAGGCAGCGCACGCCTCGAGTACCAGGACGGATCCCTTGATGGTTAATACACAGCATATAAATCACTGCAGCTCTCCCAGTTGCAGGGGAGTGATGGGGATTTACCTCTGCTCGGGATCCCTCCCTATGCCTTGATTTCCACCAAGACAAATTGGAGTGGGATATATCCAGTAGCCTTTTACTTTGCTACTGATGCATAGCTACAAAACTGGGGGGAAAAAAAAACAAGCTTGTGCTCACACTACATCAGGAAAACAGGCTGGTTAATAGAGTACAAGGTTTAAAATAGAAAACTTGCAGCAGAAATGCAGTGCCCAAGAGGCAACTAGATGTGCAAGCCCCTACACTCTGGCCCGCCTAGCAGCCAATGTGAGCAGGTTTAAGACTGCGAGGGGCTCAGCTTGCAGTAGTCCTGAACCTAGGATCAGAGGTGACAGATTGAGCACCAAGACCTGGACATGTGCAATTCATCAACCTCTAGGAAAAACTCTGTGAACTAATTAGAGGAATGCTTCCCGACAGCAGTACTAATGGCTTTATCCATTAACATCCCTCATTCTCATCTATAGCTCTGGAGATTTTCTCCTGTATGTGAAATTGCAGAGGATAATGATGTCCACTCATTTAGGTCAAAATATGCAACAAGGTTTTATCATTTGCAGCTTTGTCCAAGAAATGAAGTCAAAAGGACAAAATAAAATACTTTCAATGCAGTTCTGCCATAGGGGTCTGCAATGTCAATCTAGTCCAGCCTCAGCTACTGATGAATTTCATATGAAACCCTGCGCAGTGATTGCTGAGCAATTCTGTTGAGGAAGAGGTCATCCCCAACCCTCGCTTTGCTGCTGGGTGCCAGGATACACAGAGCAGAGCACAGACAGCAGGGATAAGGTACATCAGCCAGAAAGATCAATGGGCAAAACTCCATGGAAATATCGCTGGGCGTTTTGCACTGGGAGAACTAGCACTGCAGCCTTTTCAGAGGTAGCTCCCCTGGCTTGCAGAGGGCCAGCCTGAAATACTGAAGATGTCTGTGCAATGGTGAGACTCCACAGATGCCACTCAAATCACCACCTCTACCACTTTAGAAAAGGAGACACAGGAAAGAGCTCATGAATTCTGCAGGAATTCCTATCACCCATTGCCGCATCAGAGCGGAGTCAGCATCCTACCAAGAGTCAACCTGGCCTACACACATCCCAGCTCCCAGGCTCCTCTGAAGGGAATTTTCAGGCAGAGCAAGGGCAAACACCCAAATGGTTCAAAGCTAAAATGCAAACTTATAATGGGGGGGCAAGAAAAACCTCATGTAGTTTTAAAGCTCACAGCCTATCTGCTGACAGCTTTAAGTGCTTTTTCCTTTGAGGGGAGGCTTGCAGAAGTAGTTTGTCTTTATAGCATATCATAACTACGTCAGGCTGTGTTCAAGTAATGAATAGGACTGATAAAATTTCATGTCCTATTACATGCTTAGTGTTTGTATTTTATTAATAAGCTTAGGTTTCCTAGTTGCTGTATTTCAGATGACAAAATACGGTATTATTTAAACAGAAATCACTCATGCTCTGCACCAGCTCTTACTGGGGCAGCACTCTCAAAACAAGGCAGAAAACAACAACAAAAAAGGTCTGAGAATCACATATCTTTTAGTTGCAATGTCATAGCAAAAACATGATACCAAGTTTGTGAACAAAGGCAGGGAAAGGTTTTAAGAGGTCTCCTAAATTTAGCAGGTGGCATATTTGGGGTTGGCAGTCCTACGGCCTGCATTTGTTTACTTACAGAACTAAAAGAATTCAAGTAGATGCAAGAAGAGATTCATGCCAGGCTTAGATGGAGCCAGTTCTCTTTTTTTGAGGCACAGACCAGACGGCCTCTTGAGAGGCTTTAATATCTCGCTTTACAGCATCCTGAAGCATTCTGAAACTCCAGCATGGAGAGACTTCTTGTTGGAAAGTGCTGTTGTGCATTCACCTGCACCTCCCTGCCATGGTTCTCCTTGTGCTCTTCCAGGTAGGAAAGTGCTGTTGTGCATTTGCCTGCACCTCCCTGCCATGGTTCTCCTTGTGCTCTTCCAGGTAGGGACACCTTCCTCCCCTGGGCACCGGAGTGACCCTGTGAACAGACTCTTCTCCCCAGCCCCCTTTGAAGAAAGGCCACAAGTGACGCACATGCAGAATTAGTGACAGACTTGTCAGCGCCTTATAATTACAAGGTGCTTTCAGTAAAAATGGCTTTCTTTTTTTTTTAATTACAAGATACTAAGGGCAGAATTAAGGCAAATCTCCATGAAAACATACTATGCTTGTGCCTGTGAGCCAGTACGTAGGCAATGGGGTCTTCTGCAAAAGCCTGTCTCTCTTGTGGGTTGCAAAGGTGGAGTTGCCCACAGAAGAACAACAAATTCCAAGAAATCTATATCAGTACACAGGAATAAAGCAGTTGCGTATGTTGGTATTTTATATAATATATTCGTTTCTATGGCTGAAATAAATATGAAAGATGAAACTGCTTTTACCTTTCTAGCTTCTTTCATGGTCTGCTACTTAGGAATCTTAGGAAAGTCTGACCTATATATTCCAGTTACCTTGAACGTGGAGTTTCTAATGGACAACAAATCCACAGTAAGTGCTATTTTGATGTAAGACCCGAAAGGGCCACTGAGCAAAACAGTGCTCAGCAATGCTTTGCAGAAGATCTTTGCACACAAGATGGAGAGAGAGAGTCCTCCTTCACAAACCGACCTGCAAGATTTAGATACAGCTAAGTTCCAGTTCCACATTCTCCCTTCAATTTGCAGCAGAACTCCCCATCACTTCAGTTTATTCTAACCTATAAAAATAAATCTATTAGATACATTTGGACGGGACACTTCAAACAGTGTTGCCAGGTGCTTCTGGATATGAAAAGCAGAGAGTGGGAGCTTTAATGCAGTTAGCTCTTAGTCATAGGGAAGTGATAAATGTAGAAAGAAAATATCTTCTTGTTAATATTTGTGTTTACCATTTTTTCAGGTTTGAAGGCAGTGGATGGTTGTCTTGCACCTTCAGCAAGTCAATTATACTGACAAAGTCAGTAACACACTGGCATTCTGATATAATAGTATTTCATTGATACAGAAGTGATAGGACAAAGTACAAGACAAAAAAAAAAACAGCCTTACTTCTTGATTTCTTATCCTTTAAACTCACTCTGTTGGCACTCTACTATGCTTTCTTTTTAGCAGAGAAAAATTTAGAACAGTTAACAATAGCTTATGACATACAAAAGCCTCAGACTCTGAAGATGCCTTACAGAGCCATGGCAAATAAAGATCTAGAGGCCGCCATATGAAAAACATTGGACTTTCTAGATCAAGTTAAAGGGCAAACTTCTCACAAATGGTCCCACGAGTGGCTCACTCTATAGTTCCACCATAGCCCCTTTGCATCACTCTGCCCACAGGCAGCAGTATCAGAAACCACACGGGACCCCCTCAGTAGGTGTAGACCAGGGCACCTCCATCCCCTTCATGGTCTCTCTCAAGGCAGAGGAAGGAATATACTACTATCTTGAACGGAGGAAAGCTAGCAAGGGTTGGCACATGTTTTCCTGTTAGCATTCCCAGCTAGATTGCGTGCAAGGAACTGTGGAATTCTTGGGAGGTGCTGAGGTCTCACAGGCCTACCCGTGAACTACCAGACCTACCAGAGCTGCAAGTCACCAGGATGAGAATTAGGGCAGTCCAGAAGCTGCTCCAACTTGTACTCGAGTGTGGAGGGAGGTTGACTGTCTCTGGAGTCCCTTTGCTGTGCACAGCAAAGAGCAGGGGCTGCTCTTGGGCAGCATTCCCTCCTGCTGCCATTCCCATCCACTTCCACATTTGGTTTCAGGCCCATTTTTCTCATGAATGTTTTCAGCAAGTCTAGTTGTAAAAGATCATTTCTCAAAACACTATGAAGACCATCCTTTCCTATCACCTACGGGCATAGCTGGTGGTCCAGGGTACTTTTTTTGCACGCAAATGAGAACATGTTTGTCTCAGCCTGATATCCATCTCTCTATCCCTAGTACTTTAATGCTGCTAATGCGAGATCTTTTAGATACAATCATTTTCTTCAACGCAGAGATTACCAAACACATGAATCTTTCAGGTCTTTCCACCAGAGATAGCATGTTTACAAAGTTTCCACAGTTATGTGAGTCAATCCAATGTAAAAATAAATGTTACATAATGCACAAGTCACAGAATCAATACATTGCTTGTGTGCAAACAGAAGAAAATGGCATGCTAACTATCAGGCAACTGTCCTACAAAGTAAAAGCAGTTGGATTCCTAAACCTAAGTCATCTGGCAGTAAATCTGCTCCAGTTGCTCTGTGGGCAATGAGGGCAGCAGTGCCCCAAGCACAGAAACCCTGTTGGCTCTAAGCTTATGCACACAGGATAATTAGGCAGTCAGAGACTGTCAGCATCTACAGGTAATGTTCTCTCCTCCCTTGAATCAAAAGACATGTTTATTTCCCTAGACTGCAAAACTGATGAAATATGTTATTGGTAATGATTTGGGGGGTCACGGAAGGGAGGAGATTAAGACAGGGGGTTCAAAAGTGAGATTGTTGCTACTTAAAGACCCTGCTTTAAAAAAAAAAAAAAGTTAAGGTGGTATTTGCCTGTTAGCTTCACCTTTAAAATTCTAGATACACGTTAACAGACAGCTCCTTGAAAATATTTTAGCAAAACATATTTCCCACCTCCATTATTTTCTCAGCAAGTTTAGTGATTACAAAACAGATTTGCCAAGAAGCAGGAAAATAGCTAGATACCCCCTCCCACACCAATAAAAAGCTTGCATCCCTCATTATTAGACAAAACTGTGACCTCCTGACATTAACACATACCAAGAAAAACTTCCCTGATTTCACATACAAGGACATCGAATCTCCAGAGTCCACAAGATATTCAAGGGAAATTTGGGGTGACTGTTTCCTCCGCAGAAGTTACCATTTTTTAACTTGAATTTTCACCAAAAATCGATAGAGCATGAAAGCTTACGTTATTTTCAATACATAAAGGAATTTACATTACATAGCACGGAGAAATGCACAGCTTTACCAGAGCAGCTGACTTGGGCAGCGCTCAGATCTTAACTTTTGCCCAGCAAATGTCTCCAAATGACACTCAGACACCTGTCGCCTCCAGAAGCGGCTCCTTCCCCCCCGCAAGGGGATGAATCCCGAGGATAAACAGCTCTCTTCAAACACGGCTATAGCAGAAAGATCATCCTAAAATTCCAAGCCTCTCCTCACATCCCTCCCTGCCCCAGCAATTTTGCTTTCTGCCTGGGGCAGAAGCAACAGAAGAGCTTGCGGACGTTTTTAGTTCAACTAGAAAACAGCCAAAGGCTCCAGAATTTGGAAAAGCTTGGTAAGTAAACAAAGAAATACAGACAAACAAAACAAAACTGCAGCTCCCAGGAGTTATTGGGCTCGTCGGAAGGAAACACAGCCAGCAAGTTGGCAACAGGCAGCCCCGAAACAGAGGCTTTCCCGAGATAAGGCTCCAAAACAAAACTTCAGCACAGATCTCCGTGAGCCCATCCCAAAACGCAGGGAAAGGGTTTAGAGTGGCTGCGTATCGGAGAGGAGTTTCTTTGATGTAAGAAAACAAAGAGAAAGAGCAAGCCTAAAGCATTATGCACTTTAGATCGTTATATTTATTCATTATAAAGGTATACGCGGAGGAGAGGGGGTTGAAAAGAGGCTTCTTTAGCTGTGCTCGCTGAGCTGCGAGAAGAGGGAGAAAGGGAGAAAGAGGCAGGAGGAATTAAAGCGGGCTCACCAATGGTGAAGCTATAGCCATCGATGCTGAAAGTAGCGCTGCGGCATTTCTTAAACCCTTCCTTCCTGCTGCTCGGCTCCGTCATGGTGCCGGCGGCGGGGTGCTCCGAGCCGCCGCGCTCGCCCTCGCCTGCCTGCCCGTCACGGCCGCCGTGGAGCGCGCGCCGGCACCGGCTGCGGGCCGCCCTCGGGAACAGGAGCGGGAGCAGGAGCGGGAGCGCGCGCCGCCACCTTCGCACATGTCCCCGCGCGCCGGCCCGCCACGCGAGGCGGCAGCCGCCGCTCCGCTCCCCTCCCACCGCGGCCTGGCGAGACGGGGGTGACGTCTCGCTCCGCTCGACCCGCTCACGCGCCCTCCGTGCCCTGCTGCGCTCCCCGGCCTGCGGCAGAGCGCCCGGTGCAGCCGCTGGAACAGCCGGGCTTCATCGCTCCCGACACCGCGAGCCAACCCAAGATCACCGCACACCCTCCATCGGCTGCTTCTTCTGTTCTGCCAACACGTCGGCACCCGAGTGCCCCTCAGGGAAGACCTGTCATTCCCCCACATCCCCTTAGAAGTAACTTCACAGCTGCAATAATCGTCTAAGCAAAAGGTGTATGGGACGCAGCAGCAACAAGCTAAGCAAAAGGCATACGGGACACAATGAAAAGTGTTTCCAGTTCTTCCTCCTCCTGCTGGCGCATCACAGGGCTTTTAAAAATTTCCTCTGCAATTTTCCCCCAAGGAATCTTTAAAATCAAAGTCAAAGCGCTGCTATGCTCAGCTCAGAACGGAAGGCAATTAGCCCTGCTCCATGAATGGATAAAAATAAGAGACTTAAGGCTGACAGTTTCCCCAGAAGGTTAGCAGCGAGCCAAGGCTTTTAAAAATCCAAGAAAGGGCTGTCAATGTTTTAATGACTCCAGTTCACATAAACTTGGGCAAATCCCATTCCTTTCTTCTGTGGTGAGGGTTAATGCAAGTGCTCCACTTTCTCAACTTCCTAAGCACAAAAGTAAATTGTGGTTAAATTCACTAGGCTTTGCCCTGTGCTGGGTGTGAAACTCATGGAAACACTGAGTTGGAACTTGCTGCAGGAAGAGTGGAATGAAAATAGTAACCAAGACAGGTTGCTGCAATATACACCAAGAAGTTTACAAAATATTAACAAATCCAGCCTGTGTTTAAGGTACAAACCTGCACCCTACCTTGGTGGCTTGACAAAAGCACCAAACCTTAAGTTGGATAGAAATATAACACTCTTCAAACCTCCTCTCTTGAGACGGTGAATAAGAGCCATTTCTGATGTCCCACAGTCCACAGTCTCAGCCAAATATTCCAATTTTTGTTAACAAACCTTTTCAGGAATTTGTATGTTCAATAGTAACACAAGTGTTTAGTCCAACGTTAGGCAAACATCCACTCTCAGAAACTAAATTTGAGGGGCAAATGACTGTGCCTGCACTTTCCTCAGCTTGTTCAGATTACACAGATTCCTCCAAAACAGGTATTACTATTACCTTAGACTGCAAGTTCATTTAAAAAAATGTTGTCAGTAGGTGTCTTTACAGAAGGAGATCCGGGTCTTCCTGGTTTCTTGGCCTTTCAAGACCAAAGATGAAACTGCAATGTGTTCTTAACACTTCCACTTAGTACTTTACACTTCCATCACCTGCAATTAACTCTCTCACCTCAGAAGTGCCAACATAAAAATTAGCATTTTCAACAAACTGCTGCTGCAGATGTCACCACTGCAAGAGAATTTTCAGACACAGTTTACTAGAGACCCTCATTTAGCTGCAGATGAATAGAAAGAGTGTTTCTAAGGAATCACCATCTTTGTCACTGGTTATATAGGTCATACACCTACATAAGCACTAATGCTCTGCCTAGGAAAGCAAAGGCATAGAGAATTACTCATATCACATCTAGAGAGCATAAAGTTAAACATTATCTAAAGGAAAGATGAAGGATGAAACTGTTTCTTTCCTATTTTTTTCTTCCTTTTAGATTTTTCTTCAATAAGGAAATGTTGATTCATCAAAAAATGTGGAAAGACATAGTCATCACTAAGTTTATTAGCATGGATTTCTCAGGTCTAGGAGAGTTTTATTGGAAAAAATATGCAGGCAACCACACACGAGCTTGCTCCCCAGCTTGGTAGAGCAGGTCCTCATGTAGGGAGCAGGAGTCTCCCATTTTCATGCCTCTTCTCAGAGAAAAGGCCTGATCACTCAAGTACTGTCTATGTGGATCTTTCCTCATGTCCTCCCCTTGGATGTCTGCCCCTTCATACACATTGCCAGAAAGAAAAGGGCCTGTCACTCAGCAGCTGTGCACACCTGGAATACCTTGCAAAGATCTGTTTGTTCAAGCTCCAATACTTAATTGTAATAAATTGATAAGATTATTTAGGTCAAAGGGGAGCAACTCCTGCAAAAAAACATGGGGAGAACTCACAAATAAGCCTAGAAGCTGAATTTCCCCATATTGGATGGGAAGACCCTGACCCAGCTGTTCAAAGTGGGTTGTCTTTCTCCTTTCAGGTCTCACCTCAGGATGGAAAACATCATGTTCTTCCTTATTGAAAATCTTGCATGGTCAGCAGCTCCTTCCTAGTTCTAGTAAAAAATTAATCTGGTTGCCCAGAGAATTACCAAATTGTGTTGGTAACTTGATGCCTGATCTGCATCTTTGCATTTTGCCATTCTAGCTCTTGGCTAGATTTCAGTTCTGCCATTTATATCCTGCCTTCCTAAACAGTCCCCACAGATTCACTTGGGGTACAGCACATTTTCTACTTTACCCTGGCAGACAGTACCAATATAGATCATTAGGCAGTTCTTGTGACTGCAGTTCAACACCATTTATAGCAATCCATGTATGTCATTTGTGAACCACCTGGGGATCCTGTGAGAGGAAAAGCACAGCATGAATTGAAAATATTTATTATTATTATTGCTGTAAACAGACCAGAGTATCCATGGTAACATTTAATTCATCAACACATAAAACAGCAATTACTTTAATATTTTCCCTTTATTTTTCAATGGGCAGAAGAGCTTGCATATTTTCAGAAAAAAATCTATTTTAATCAAAGATCATATCAGATTAATGATCCATCCTGTCTGGCATCCTCCACCATACACACTAGCAGAAGCTGTGGAAAATGAAGCAACCACCCATAAGACAGCATTGCTTATTTGGGTGTTCCCCTCCCCAGGCAGTCACCCTCTACCCTACAACCTCAGACGGTTTGTTCTTCAGGTAACTTTGTCATCTAAGCAAGGCAGAAAGGTTTTCAACTTCAGTTCACATTCAAAATGTTTCCTGAACAAATTTTGACAGTCAGTTACACAGAAATACTTTCACCTTTCAGCTCAGAGCTATGGCTTGTTATTTAAGTGGTATATCCCTTGGCTCTTGTACTACGAGAAAGAATGTAAATAGTAAGTCAAATCCTATAGCCTCACAGGAGTCAATTGCAAAACGCCCACTCACTTGAGTCAGACTAAAGCTTTGTACCTCGGATTCCCCTGGCCTTTGCTGCTATTGACACAACTGCTGATGCAGTCGAGTTTCATGAGAGCAGCGATGAGCGCAGGGCTCAGGGAGCCAAGCACATACACAGTAACTGCCGGTGAAGTTCATTAAAAATGGCACGAAAGAGGCTAAACTTGGGATTCTTTCCCACTTTCTCATTTCAGGAAAGTCTCAGGTGCCCTAAATTAATTGATGATTTGATTTTGAGTATTTAGAACACAAATCAGTCCTACTGGGCAGATCAAATGTCCACTGAGCCCTGTGTCCTGTATCTAGCTCTACATCATACCTCCATCAGTGTCCATAAAAGGAGATGCTAAGAAAAATGATTAAAAGGCAGACTATGACACTACATATCCAGCCACTGCTTGCTTAGGGACCTTGGGCCAGATATGCTTTCTGTATGTTCAAAAACTCTCCAATGATTCCCCTTCACTCACCTGGAACCCCTGGAAGCCTTCAGCACCCACAGGACCCTTTGGCAAAGGAACAGAAGGAACCAAAGCCTAATTAAACATTGTGTGAAGACTTCTTGCTTTTGCTTGCTGTGACCCAAGTCCTTTAAGCTGCTTGGCTGCTCTTCAATCTGCTACTCCCTTATGCTGGCAAGTTGCAGTGATAGTAGACCACAGGAACAGCAGGAAGGCCTAAAAGAGTTCAGCCACTGACCCATCAAAACTTTATGGAAATAAAGTGCTCCAACCATCATGGTTTTAATTTTACAAGCAGATATTTTCAGGCCTGTTTACAAAGCGCTTTCTCACCGCTGGTGAGAATGTAAGCTGAAAACATCAACAGCCCAAAGAGGTCAGCTTCTTTTGGGACGAAGCATGACACACCAAGAATTGGTAAATCTCTCAAGAAAAGATTTGCAGCTTCACGGAGAAGAAATTAGAGTTGAAATCCCCTGAGCTTTTGGCATATTTTTCAAAAGCAACAATGTAGTTATACACCACAAGTTGTTAATGGAGAGGTAGCATTCTTCCCTGGAAGCTTCTTTGTTTTACTGTTTCCTAAAAGTACTCCATCTTCATGCTATGATTTGATCAGAAGTTGTCATTGACAGAAATATCTACTACATTTCAGTTATTTTTAGGCTTGACAGCCAGAAGGCAATGACTTTTTAATGCTCAGCTGCTCTGATGCTTTCTACTTACTCTGAGCTTTACCATTTTCCTCCTCCCCCTACGCTGACAAAAGGAAACCTCCAGCAGGATGGCGTGTTATCTTGGCTTATGCTACTTTGTATTTCCCACTCATTTTGGGCCATTTTACAGGACATCTTGCCACGGATAAAGCCCAATCCATTCTGGGCACAGGAAGGGAAGGAAATGGTCATATTAATTCGGACTTGGATTTCATCTCAACTATTTCAAGCAGCTCTGAGGAAGTGTGTTGTTTTCTTCAGAAGTACAGGAGAGATCCTGTACCCCTCTGATTTTAGGTACCCAACTGAGGTCCCTAACCAAGGAACCTGGAGGTTCTCACTGCAATTAGGGGGCCAGCCTAAAGAGTGATTCAAGACTCCTTAGAAACCATCCCCCAAGGAAGACTCTTGGAGAAGGGAGGGAGACTCTGAGCTATTTAAGCTCTGAACAGAGGTAGCTTAATGAGGAGCCTTAAGTTAAGGAGCAGGACCAGATTGCCTCCAGATAGTAACACAGTCAGTCATGATCCCCATCCAACTAAATGCAATCTGGTAACAGCAGTGAAGTCCATCTTTTGTGATATGTGCAGGAAAGATCCAGTACCAATAAACTATGGTACCAAATGCCTTAAGAGTACAAGTGTTAATCAGACTACATGGTGAAGGGGTATCTGCTCTGCACACTTGCAGAGTTCTGGGTGGTCAAGTAGGCTGTAGCAAGAAAGGAGAACAAAAAGGTTATTAGAAGACCCCCATGCTCGTTCTTTCTCCTGCTGTTTGCTTTGCACATTGACTTGCAGTCCCTACCACTTTGAAAGCCAAAAGCATCCCTGGGTGTGGGTGTACATCCACCTTTAATGAGATCATCTCATTTGTTTTAACAAATATTGGAACCTCAGTAACAAGAGATTTTTCTTGCTCCAGTTTCACTCTTGCCTAAACAGTGTTGCTGATGCAATTGAAGCTTTGCTTTTTTAATTTGATTTTTGTCTCATTTTGCACACTACTGAAGTGTGACTTCCTAGTGAAATGTGATACTCCATGTTACAGCAGCCATACTCAAAAGCAACTCATCTAACATGAGAACTAATAAAAAATACTATAACACACAAAAACTGATGTAATAGTGTCAGAGATAGACTACAAAACAATCAATGAGCCATTATTTTTGACAAATGTGATGGATTGATTGATTGAGTTCTGCTTCCCACATCATTGCTGGGTCTATACAGCAATTAAACCTTTTTTGACAGTTTAGGCTTTGCCAAATTACCTTCCATCTTGTCTCAAAGAGATTTCTGATTCTTTTCCTAGTTGCAATGCAGTTGACTTGCTTCTGAATATGATTTTCCTCTTTCCCATCACTATGCTTGAAAAGTCTCAAAATGGAACAAAAACACCCAGTCAGAGCACATATACAAGTCCATGCATCCCCTCTGATTCTTTGGCAATCATTATTTTCCCCTGAAGTTTTGGGCTGTGGCCAGTCAAATCATGAAAGCAATTACTTGCTTTCTGAGTCACTTGTTATATCATCAGTGTTTTCTCTCATTTCCACCCCCCTATCCCCCAACAATGTTAGCATTAAAGATGCTAGGTTATGCTGAGGGAACCCTCTAACCCCAGAGGAACGTTGCTGAGGGCAGGCTACAATACTCATGACAAGAAAGGAGGTCTTTTGATGGTGCAAGTCAATGCAGCTCCAGCACATCCAGCAAAGCTGCCCTAGCTTCCAAGACCAAGATCTGCTCTTACACTTGGAGCTCAGAGAGGAAATAAGGTAGTTGTTTAAACAGCCTCTTATCAGCCAAGAGGCACTGCTCTGAACGCCAACCCCAGTGTTTAGCTTTTAATGTACTGTAGTTCCACACAGGAACACTGTATTAGTTCTATCCCTTCACAAAGGGAGCAAGAGCACTGTAATTATATATGCTGCATATAGGTCTGCTATTCTCTATGCTGCATATGATACTTCTTGCTAACTTTTGCTCTTTAACCTTTCAGTAAAACATTCAAGGTGTGAGAAGAGCAGCATTCTTCAAGCTATCAAAAAGATAATGTGATCAGGTAGACTGTCAATCTCTAATATCCTATGTGTACAAAGCCCACTCCTCTCCCGAGCCAGCTGCTCCCTCTTCAATCACACTAACTTGGGCAAGTTAAACAGGCAACAATTCCAGCTTCTCTTCGCAGGTCTCCAAAAATAGACTGCCTGTTACAGCTGCATTCAATGACTAGGCCCTGTTTTTGGCCAGATCAAAACGTCCTTGATACTAAACGGACCCAGGCCATATTCTATTTGCAGAACTGGCTGCTCTCCTTGTTGATACAGATGCACCTGAATAAATGGAAATCAACCTGCAGAAGGCTGTTTTGAAACGTACACACAACACATACACCCACACAACAAGCACACACCTCTATGCACCACTTGAACCCTAACAGATGATCGTTCTGCCCTGTCTCTTAGGAGGAGGACTGCGCATAGCTGCTGTGTGCCAGCAAGAATTTAATCAGCACATACTTCTCCAAAAGGAAAGGGAGAAGGAGGAATTTCCACATTATCTAGTTCAGGCCTCTAGCAGTAGGCGCCTAATGAGAGTGTGCAGTCCCCTGGGCTCCCTCTGCAGTCAATGGGGTGATGGAATCCATGGCACAGGGAATGAGGGGCCTGTGCCAGACCTACCATCACCACCTATGCATCAAGTTCCCTTATATTTCAAAACTAAGCAGCTCTACCGCTCTGGTTAAAGGGCCAATTGCCTAAAAACATGGCTCCAATAATAAATACCTCGTATTAACCATCAGGATACTCAAGTGAAGAGAACTTGCTTCCTTTAAATTATGCACAGTGTAGGTTGATTTTTTTAAATCAGAAGTCAGAGACTCAACATGCATCTATTTCATGGTTAGAATTCGACTGCCATCTAAACCTAATGTTTACAGGATTTCCATTTCTCTTATTGCCTTAAGATTAAAGCAATGACAGACTGTTTTAAGCAACAAGGAGGTGAGTGTATTGAGCATTGTCAGCTTTTTTTTATTATTATATAAACCCATGTCCTTGGGGGAAAAATAGAAGCAACAAAAATAGTTCAAATATATCACATTGTTTAAGTGTAAAAGGCCCAACAGAGGATACTGTTCTATTTGGCAGATATTCCTCTGTACCAACCCAATGTGTACTAAACCTCTGTGCTGCAGGTAGCAACTCCCATCCTTAGACCTTGAGCTGGTAGCAGACTATAGTTTCAAAAATCCAAGAAGCCTTAAAAAAAAAAAAAAGAACAAACTCTAATTTTTAAGTGCTTGGAAAGCAGCCTCCAGTGTAAACTGATCAGGTAGATCCCTGCCACAACCAACCACACAGACATAGGTACCTTCAGAGCCCAACTACATTGAGGTTTTCCTTGATACCAGGTGGTCCTCATTGTCTAAATTAGGCTACAGGGCAGATATTTAGGCAAATACATTAGAGAATCTGAATGCTGCCCTTAACAGCTAAGTACTAGCACAGATTTTGTTAATTCACTCGCAGGTTGGAAACAACAAGCAGTTCTCCAGAGGCTCCTGCAGAGCTGCTGTGACCAGTTTTGGTCTGTCCACATGCATTATATAGACAGGCCTAGCTCCAATATTTTGGCTACCCCAAAGGTAGTCTGTAGTCAGAGTGGGTGGCAGTCTCCATACCTACTTCTTCTAAGCATCTTGTTAGCAGCCTATTCAGAAAGGCCAAGAGCAAATCAGGCATTCGCTGAGAAATGCCTAAACTATCCAAACATCTTTGCAGTCACACAGATTGTTCCCCCTGAATTAGGGCTTACCAGTGACAGAAAATCAATCAGGCTACAGGGTTGTTGCCAATACCATAAAGACACCAACGTGTGGGTGAACTGAACTGCTCAGTTGGGAGCTACCTAGGAGTCTGTCATTACAGTACTATGCACAAAAGGGAGCAGCAACAGCAGGAATCCCTTTGGAAAGTGCACTTGCACACTGCTGGGGGCATGCAACAGAAAACAATTCTTGGCTCCAGGTGAAGATACCCTCACATCTACATCACTAACTGTTCACATCTGTAATGAGTTCACTCATTCAAAAACAGCCAAGAGAAAACAATGTGTATGAAGGAATGCCTTAATGAAAATTACTCACACAGTTTATGGCATGCAGCCAAGCCTGCCTGTTACCTATAGACCAGCCAAAGTCAGAAGGAGACAAGAAAAGTCAGGCTGGTGGAGGAAAGAACAAAGAAACAAGAATCTTCAGTTGCTGATGGAGCAGCATATCAGGGACAAAACTCCTTTAATGCACATGCACACACCTAAATGCACACACACACATGCAGGTATTACTGGGGAGGACAGATAGATTATAGATATTGATTTGGTTTTCATGTTATGTGTGTAAGTTGAACAAGGCAACGTGGTTCCTTCATGCAACCCAGTCATAGCAATTCATTCTCTAATTAATGCCCCACATTTTTTCCCCATAGAATCAGATTCAGCATCAATTGTGTAATAGGGAAACATAATTACATAGGAAGATGAGAAATGGAAAGGATCATCCCATCCACCACCTCATAGTCACAAGCAGAAGACATTGAGTCCATAAGACACCTGTCTATAGCTCTCCCCACAATAGACAACCCCATACCCCAAAACCAGCTATAGTCCTACAATAGAAAATGGGCCAGGAGAGGAGCAATAAAGACCAAGGGCAGGGGATACCTGAGCCAACAGCAATATTTTAGGTCTCTAGACTGATAGGAGACTTGCAAGGTGAAAATTTGCAGATTTAAGCAAGGAATATCCCTCCCCTGCACCCATCTTCACATTTCAAGAGGTGAAGAAAAAAAAAAAAAAAAAAAGCAAGTAATGAGGAAAAAGCAGTGGCCCTTGCTAACCTTACCTAAAGGAAATTCTTCCTCCTGATCCCTGGGCTCTGGGGATAAGTTTAAATACCACAAAGAACAACACAAAGAATTAGACATACTTTCCATCATCACTAGAAAACCTAGTGTTTTAGCTTAATGGTGCCTACATTTATAGCAAATATCCACAGATAGACTAATGTTTTGAGAAAAGCAGAACTTAGAGTAAATAAATACACATTTCAGAGAAGTGAATGAGCCAAACTGCCTTGGTGATTAACTAGACAAAAATCTTCATGTTGGTCCACTGACAGAGTGATTTAATATATATTATTGCTATTTAGAAACACCACCTTGAGGAATGTGTTTCAATTGTCTCTGGCCAGTAAAACAGAATTCTATTATCAAATGCTCAGATAGAAAAATTCAGCCTGAAAAATTACGGGGAGGAGGGGGGGATTATTTTCCCTTTCAGACAATTTTTGAACACCTTTGGCAAAGTCAATCTGACCAAGAAAAAGGCTTGTTATACCTGCTCAGTTTGGAGGTTCTTTCTTATTTTTAGTACGTGCCTACAATCATGTCAAAAGGACAACAGGGCACTAAGGCTAGAAAAAGGAATATGGGATTTATTTTACCCTCATATGCATCATCCATCTCCATTTTTTGAACACTGTCTGCTGATGTACTCACTTCAACATAATACTAATATCCTTTTCCATCCATGAGGGGAATCAAAATATTCCTTAGTATGAAGAATCAACCTCTCAGAGTAATAATTTAAGTGAGTTAAAAGAATTAGCACAAAAAAACCAGTCTTCTCTTTGTGAATTGAAGATGAAAGAGGGAAATTTGATGGGTAAAAAAGTGATTTAAACCAAGATTTCTTTAGGTTTGGCTTTCAGAAGCAGCTGCATCACACACCAACTCTAAAGAGAGTGGTCCTGTACCTTTTCTCACTGTCCCATCCTCTCCCTTGGTGCAGCCTATTCATTTCACTTGCACAGTAAAGACCAATTCAGGTGGGCGAGATGAGAACCAAGCTGGGAGAAAGTGACAAAAAATGGCTATGATACTACTAATATCCAGACTTCACAGAATCACATAGAATGGGTGAGGTTGAAAGGGACCTCTAGAGATCATCTAGACCAACCCACTGCTCAGCAGGGACACCTAGAGCACACGGCACAGGGCAGCATCCAGGCGGGTTTGGATGATCTCCAAAGAAGACTCCACAACCTCCCCGGGCAGCCTGTTCCAGAGCTCCATTACCCTCACTTGGATACATACATCTACTTTTATACATCTTTTTAAGGACAAGTCTTGTATGGCTCTGCAACACTCATCCCTATGTGGAAATTCCAGGTCCCTTGCACCAACAGAAACCAAGAGCACAGGATGGAGGCTAGATGGTGCAGGAGACAGCCAAGGCCATCTCCTTTCCTTGGCAGGAGAAGGGGGTAGCTGAGTAGGTAATTGAACTACAACCTTCCCTAAACCAGTCATGCAATCTTCTTGTAGCTTTGGAACGTTTTCCCAGGCTAAAAATTCCTAAAGGATGATCCATACAGATCCCTCAAGAATTTCCCTCCCAGAAATTTCCTCAAGAAGGCTGTGCCTCATGTCTGAAGCCAGGTAATCAGAAGGCCCTCCCAGTTCGGTATCCATAGTACCTTGCTGTGTACCTGGTTCCAGTTTTAGGGGTGAAGAGCTCCCTTTCCAGCCTTTCCAGCCCTACTTTCAGGGTGGGCCTGGAGCCCACACTGCAGCTCTGCCTTCTGCTGCTCCTCTCATTGTGTCCAGGCTTGTGGACAGACCCGTTGCTGGCTCTCAGCTCGGCCCATCCAGCTACATGTCGGCCTAGAACCAGGCTTGCAGAGGCACATACAGTATAAGTATAATAAACATAAATCAGCATACTTGAGGCATACAGGGTTGAAAGGAAAAGGAACTCTAGTCTTTTTTTAAAAATCAGTCATATAAATGCAATACTAGTGCTTTCCTCCCAGCCCAAGCAACCCTGTTAATACCCATTTCACTTTCTTTTCACAGTAATCATCACTTTGGTGACACAATAAGATGTGTCAAGTAAAAGGCCAGAGTGGGAGCCAATTACTTAGGGCTACCAGAGGACACAACTGCAGAAAGGTTCAACCCACCTTAGCTTTTCCAGCTCCATTAAATTCCTATAATCTTTGCTTTCCCTCTTGCAATAGGGATTTTTTCCTCTCCCCTCTCTCTCTCTCTCTTCCTTTTAATGCAGAGAGATAAAAATCCAAAACTTTTTGTAGAGATCAGTAAATTTCCACTATTTCCAAAGAAAGGATAAATACATATTTACCATCTTATGTGTAAAGATTCTAGGCCCATTTTCAGGGGAAAAATTAACAACTTAAGTAGTTATTTTATGACAGTAAACAAGTTATTTAACATAGTAAGCTATAACAACTGCAAAAAGAAACAAGCTATAATTACTGTAAAAATGGTTATATTATGAAAAATATATATGTGTTTCATATTTCACCAGCTATGCAGGTTACCTTCTGTTAAATTAGTCACATGTTCTCAGCACAACTTCAAGAGGAATTTTAATTGGAGACATGACTAAAACAGATCTGATGGACTGCAAATTCATATGAAAAAGCTGTTTGAACATTAGGCTTAGTGATGGTGTTTTGACATGCAGAACAAACTACTAGCATCACAGATTACCTCTCAAGCTCCTTTCCAGCAGCCTTTAGGACTATATGCACTGCCTGGCGTGCCAGGTGACACCACAAGAGAGAACCTGCAGGATGCCCTGTCTCCAGCCTGACACCTGCAAAGCAACACAGCCCCAAGAGAGCCCCTCTCCCTTGGCCATTCCATGCACCAGCTGCCTCCAGCCAAGGGACTGTAGACCCTGCTCCCTCCTCTTGGTGCACAGGAGGCCAACACGTAGAGTTAAAAGGAAGAAGGGATGGTCACAGCCTACAAGAAACATCAAGTAGGAAACCTGGCAGGTTGGTAGGCCTGTACGTGCAGCAGCCCTTCAGCAACCCTCAAAGTCATTTGCACCGCTTAATGAACAGGCTTCATGAACATTTTTTCCATTTTGCACACTGCGTAAAATTGAGCTGGCCAAGTTAGTTATTTCACAAACATTAGGAGCTCTTCTCCCTCGTTCACCCCACCTGCAGAACAGTGCTCATCATGACAGCGCGCTCAGGAACCTTCCGGAGCTTCCCAAGTGTTCTCCATGAAGCAGAGCAAGCCGGAAGGTGGCATCTCCCGGGGCTCTGTGAGGGCATGAACATTAGTCACTATTAACATGCCGGCAGCAGCCGATGCCTCCGGCTCCCCAGCCTCCCGACGCGCTCTCCGGTTGCCAAGTCAACTCGCTCGGCCCTCAGAGCTCCAAGATGGGGAGCACGGAATGATGAGCACAGCAACCACAAATAAGGAGGCTTAGGAAGAAAAGCACACGGTCACCAAGAGACACAAACACAAACTGTAAATTGATTCTGACCGATTCCTTCAGGGATGCTCAGTCACTGGCTCAAAACAAAATACAACATGGACAAAAGGTGAGAAATCAGAGCATTTGATAAGCTAACACGGTTCATCTCTGAGGATCCTTCAAGATTACAAGTCCTTTCTTTCTTCTCAGGAAGGTGAATGCTTCACCCCCTCCTTTTATCCCCCCCTGCCCTCAAAGTTTTCCTGGTTTAATAGTCTTGCTAAATCATCTCTAACACACCCATACACACAAAACAGACATTATAGGGGTCAGAGTGACTTTTAAACACCTCAGTATATCACTATCAGAAAGAACTGACTGCAATAGTACATTTCCATTAGAAAGAGCTTCCATGATGTCAAATATTTGAAGTCCTCAGTCAATTGCAATAGAAAACACTTCAGTTAATTGCATATATTTATCATTTGATGGGAATTACTAGTACCAGGGGTGAAAGTACTAGCTGGTGAAAGAAATTATGAACAGTCTGTCCTTGATCCTGCTGCCACAAGCACCAGTGCAAATAGTAGTGCTCAATGCTGAAAATAGCTTAGCTTATGAGCAGAAATTAACAGGAACAGTAGATTTCCCTATAAGGCATCCATTAATCTGTACTTCTTCCACTCCAAAGCTATATTCAAATACATTGGATTTTGGAAGATGGCATGTTCCTAAGAAGTAATCTTTAAAGATAAAGAGTGAAGCCTTACAATTCCTGTTACCTTCTACAAAGCCTGAGCATCCTTCTCTTCTATCTTTGAATATCTGCTCCAAATATCTAAGACACTCAATAGGCCTAGCTTAGCTTCTCCAATCCCCAGGAAACTTCCAACATGTTTTGCAAAGACTCAAATCCATAAACATGCACTTAAACTTGCTTTGGCTAAGTTTTAACTTTGCATGCCAAGGCTTGTAAGCATAAAATCCATGCCAGTATCTCCTCCCTCCTCCAAAGCTGCTCTCCTTGCAAGACAACGAGCATTTAGCTTAACAAAACCAGTTATATAAGCTGCTTGAAAGTTAATATTTTGACCTTGAAACCTTTAAAGATGTTTTGCTGTTCTAAACGCTCATTGTTGCATGTAATCTACTTATCCCTGCAGCTTAAATTCTTCACAGCTCCATTCCTCTACCATTCTCCAAACAGTTCCTGGCATCACTTGAACACATGGAAAACACCTCACTGCCACCTGAGCTCGTCTTCCAGTCCCACAGTGCGTGGCAAAACAATATCCGCAAACACTTGCACGATGCAGATACTGTTAATACATAATAACCTTCAGAAGCCACAACAAACAAATGAGAGAGCATTGACCAAAAGGTTATAGGACTTTTTTTTCCCCCCTTTGTTACAGGGGAGAGTCATTGACTTTATTTTTCCTTCATGTACAAAGAAAGGATTATCTGAAATCATTTAAAATGAAGTTATTCTATTTTTTGCTCAGTGTAGTTTTATACCCTGCAGCTGAAATGGTAACCTGAGAGAGAAATTATGCATCGCTCACCCCTCCTTCCAACCTTGATTTCACGGTTGCCTCCAATTCCACTTCAAATTTGAACAATGCATTGACCCAACCCCAGCCTACGCTGCCTCCCACCACTGTTTCAAAGATAGATCTGTGTCCAGCTTTGATCACACTCAAATATGTGAATATGTGAAAGTAGTTTTCTGAAGGAGAAGATGATAAAGGGATAGGGGAAAAAAGCAAAGACCAAATGGAAAACATGCATCTTTACACCACTAAAAACACCACTGCTGGCAAGTATAACCACACCAACTAACCTTCCAAACATAAATACTAATTTTATGTTGCAATTTGGCAATCCACCACCTTTGTGCCACATTTTGTCATGGCATATTGATACCAGAAGATTTGTAGCTACCTACAACACAGCAGAGCAGGTGGCTGGGTTGTTTGGGCAGCCCCAGAAGAGCCCAGAGGTGTTTTGGTACAGAGCACCAGTGTGAGCAGCACTACAGGAGCCTCAAGTAATGTCAGTAGCCACTCATTTTCACCTGCCTTTCATCCCATCTCTTCCCCTCAAAAACAGAAGCTAAGGAGTGCATTAGTTCCTTAGTCTCTTCAAAAAAAAAAAAAAACACACAACTGTGGTCCCAAAAATACTATGTCCACTAACATAGTATAAATACAGTGACTCTAAATAATTCTCCGATGGAAGACATGGACTCTGGTGTTTTATGTACCCAGAGCTGGTCTCTGCAAAGCCCAGCCAAGGGGAAACAAGACCTGACCTTAGCTAGTTGCAATGATATCCAAGTCTCATCTCCCCACAGTGATATTTGATCAGAAGAGCTATCTCAGAACAGCTGAGGTTGGAGGGAGATGGAGATCTCTGGAAATCACTAGTCCAATCCCACTGCTCGAGCAGGGTCACGTAGAGCACGTTACACAGCACTGTGTCCAGACAGCTTTTGAATATCTCCAAGGAAGCAGACTCCACAACAATAACTGATTATTGCAAGGTAAACTGAGCCATCCTTTTGCAGCATCCCCATGCATATTTACCAAGTTGTGATGCACAAGTCAGTCTCCTGCACATTTCATCTTGCTCAGTTTTGCTAGCTGTAAGTTCTTTTTCCACAATTTGGCACTTCTTTAGTGCAATCTATCATACAAACCTGCCTTAAGAGCACAATATTCTGTTAAGCTTCCGTTTTGTGATCTATGGTGCTCTGACACAGGAAACACATGTAAACAAGAACATCTCACATTTATTTTATTTACGGCCAAAGCCCAACCACTTGGTAAGAGCAAGGGTCACAAAATGCTACAGATCTAAGAAGTTTTCCTCACTGATATATATTTCCAAACCTACAAAATTAATGCAAAGATTCTAATTAAATCGTTTCTTACAGCAAATAAGCACTATGACCCAGCAAGGCTATAAACATTAATAAACAGCTATAAACTGACCTTTAGCTACATTAGCATGGCAGAACTGAGGCATTACATTCACAAATTCAATTCCGCAACACTCAACGCATATTGAAGTTTAGCACCTAATTTTATACAACTGACTTTCACCTCTATCTCTATTAATCACAGATGAGAGGAAAACTTCCTAGCAACAGCCCCAACAGCTGAAATGCTAGCACTTCTGAAGCTGAAGTGCTCCTGAAATGAAAGATGCCTCCAAACTCACAGAAAGCACTCACTTCACTACTTCAAAGAAGGATGTAACATGTCCAGGAATATGGCACACACTAAATGACAATGAAAGTGACCTTTAATTGACAAGCAGAAATTTATATTGGGAGGGGGAGAAATACCTTTGAGTTGCTCAACTTCATGTTTTCCCCTCAGCAAAAATAAACAAATCCATCAGAACGTAATCATTTCCTCTTGCTCTTTACTCTTTGCAATAGATACAGAAATACAAATGATACAGAAATAAAGCAATGACTTCATAACTTAACCGTGCAGGCTTATTGTGAGCATGGTCAGGTACCAGCCATCCAAGAAGTCTCTCAGCTGCAGAGATGTCTGTGGTAGCAGGCACAGTAAATTGGAGGGCCACATTTGACTGAGATACTCTAGGGAAAAGCATTGACCTGGGGATGACAAGTCAGGGTGGGATGATGACCACTGAGCTTTTACATACAACTATTAAAATAATGAAGATAATGGGGACTACCCTGCATTCAGTCCAAGTTAATTATTCCCACTAGTGGGAAAGACAGCTGTACTACATGCAAAGGAGAGGGAAGACCCCGTTATACAACAGGCTTGCTACAGAAACACTAAAATACTAGATAGACTTGTGCTCAAAGGGCTATACATCTCCAATTGTTAGCAGTGCCTTGCAGAAGGCTCCTTAGCAAAAGATGCTGCCCTGTTGTAACCAGAGGATGTGATGAGACCACATTCAGAAGCTGCTTAAAACCATTCTTGCTTTCTTTATCTAATTGTGCCACTGCACTTCTGCCTCTTTGCATGATATTTAATGTTTATTAAAAAATATTGGATCGTAAAGTTGAAGGCAGCTCTAATCTACCATGTTTACTTCCTGATCAGAGGGGGGGTGCAGAGCATATACAGTCATATTTGCATTATCCTACAAAATCTGATAAAAAACCTCATTAGGTTTGTTGGCCTCAAGTAAATTTTTTTTGCTGTAATGACTCTTATTCACACTATGCAACAGATGAGAATTAGATATTCTGTGACATTTCGACTTGAAAAAAACAGGGGGAAAAGGGGAAGGAAAAAAGAAAAAAAGACTTTGCCCTAGGCAGACCACTGTTCTTGGTTAGAAAAGAATAGTTTGGGATTTGGGAGAGGAAGGGTCATTTTTCTTATTGCAAGAAATGCTAAGCTGCTTATGGGAGACCCTCAAAATTTTGTATGTTGGGCTCCTTCCAGAACAGACATTTGGCTTCCAATAAACTTCAGTCCATCCTCTCTATGCAGTCAGTTATGGACTTGTGACCTGATTCCTTGTCCAGGCTTCTCTGAAGTGAACCCCCCAACTCCAAGCCATACCTAACCATTACACTACCAAAGCTTTACCATCAGGCTGCTTAGGCCTGCAAACATCAACACCTAAGCACAGGGCAACGCACAGACTTCCTCACCCTTCATCCACATGCAACACACTGTTAAACTTAGGTTTTAGGGACACCAACAGCTCTAGTGAAACTCTTGATACAGAACATTTCCAAGTATAAACTTGCTGAAACTGCAGTTGAGGCGGTAACCAACAGGAAAACAGAGCCAGGGAGTTAAAGTTAGGATGAGTTCACTGCCTTGTCAGGTATGTTGTTAAGGCCTGTCCTGGGCTAGCCAGGTACACATGGAAAAAGGGCCATTACCACTGGTGTGGTAGGAGACAGGAGCTTCTTCATGACAGAGCCACCTGCCAAGGTGCCCCTCTGCCATCAGAGAGGGCTGCACCTTGGCAAAACAGCACATAGGTGTGTAGCCTCCAACATAAACCCTCAAAACACTGACAAATGCTATTTTGCTATATTTATACAACACCATTATACAATATATGCTTAGAATTATATAATATATACTCATACAGCAGCAACTTCTGCTCTAATTGTCTGTCCTCCACAGTTGTCCTGATCCCACAACACAACTGTGGCCACTGTAAGTGTTCTTTAGTCCTCTATGCACAAAATAGCAAGCACATATATGCATCCATACTACGGGCAACGCAACATCACACATAGCTGATATCCCAGTTAGCCAGTTCAGGGTGTCTTCACAGTGACTATTATATCTAATGCTTGTAACAGCTGTACCCACTGATGCTTGCCACTCCCTCTCCCCCCCCCCCTTTTCTTTTAAAAAAGATTTAATCATATTGACTTGGATGTAATTCTAACTAATGTCAAAGATCTAACTGAGAGAACCTTTGAGGGACAGGGAGAGGAGATTTCATGCCAGAAAAAAAATCATGATAAAACTCATTCACAGCTTCTCTGTTTCCTCAGAATGGGCATTGTTTTGCATGAATATGATGCCAACTCACAACTCCATTTTCATCTTTTTTTCCCCCTTCAGATTTTCCATGCCATTATTGGCTCAGGCTTAATTTGCAAGTCAGAGGCATTGTATTATCAGCAGAAAGGCAGCATGTTATAGCTGGCAGCAAGGGGGAGCATGAATGATTTAATTCTGAAATGCTCCTGTCAGATATTTAAGCTACGTTAAGACACTTTCCATTATAATAATTTCCTTCATAGATTTAGTAACATGATTCTCAAAGACAATGCCAGAATAAAATAAAAAAAAAAAGAAATTCGTAAGAAACACTCCCCCCAAAAGCGTGCAAGTTTAGTTTTGCTTTATACAAAGATCTATGACAGCCTATTTCATGACTTAAAGGCTTCCTCACACTCATATTGATGTCTATAGTGTCTGCAGCATGAATAATTTGTGGAGTAGAGAAAGAAAGCTCACTAAGGATATCTAGAAGCATCTGCCTCCAGAATGTATGTATTTGTGTTGTATCTCCACAGTACATGTATCTCAAAAATAAGAAAAACTTTCTCTAGAGACAGCCTCACATAAGTATACTTCTCACAAGTGGAAAAGGTGATTTAACAGCATCTTAAAAAGCTCCTTCTCCAATTTTTCTTCATATTCACTCCTGGAGACCACATTTCAGGAGCTTTACTGAAACAAGTCAACTTGGCACACCGTTCTTTTCACATCAGATATACAACTGTTTATTTGCAGGCTAAATACTTTTAGCTTTCCATGATATTAGCAGTTAAGACCCAGCAGCTGAGAAAGGGGAATCAAGAAGGAAAGAGGAGGAAGAAGTTAGCAGCAATTACCATAACCCAAAGAAATGAAAGTTATTGTTGCTCCTTACACAGAAGCCAGTGCCCAGAGCAAGCATGGACATCCCCTCACACACACTCAGCCCTATATGCTCCTGTATGTCCACAGCTCGTTGTCTACTCACTCATCCCACCTGGCAGGTCTGACATTGCCTCCCCTTCCACTTCCTTCCAGACTCTGTTCTCCACCACTCCAGCAGCTCTGCCAGGTGCAGCAGCTCTTCCCCAAGCCTTTCATTCCTCCCTTCCGCACACCATTCTCCTTGCCTCTCTTTCTGCCTAGGAGAAAAAACACTAGGGTGCCAAAAGCAGGACTCAATGAAGTTTCTCTCCTCAACCATGTTGTCTTATCTCTTCCCTCTTTACCTCTGTGAAGGTCACCAGCCCCTCAGCTCTGCTTTTTTTAAATAAGGGGTGGAAAGAAGGAAGGAAAAAAATCCCTGGCTTTCATTCCAGCCCATTTCACAGAACTTGAGAATAGGACACCCCAAACATGGCAAACCACATTCTCTAGGTGTCCCTGCTGGAGCAGGGGGTTGGACTAGATGATCTCTAGAGGTCCCTCCCAACCTTAACCATTCTGTGATTCTGTGAAACCAGCTGAACAGGCATAACTAAGGGAGCAAACCCCTAGCAATCAAAACCAGAAGAGCAGATAAAGGTTGAGGGCACAGGCAATTCTCCTTCAGGCAGACCTGTTGATGGCAAGCGGTACTGCTGCCCAGTTAGTCTCCACTCTGACAGCTTAAGCTCAGTCCCACTGGCTTGGTAGGCAGAATGAACAGAAACCCGTCTCTAGAAGACACCTCTGGGGGCCAAGGACTGCTCCAAGGTGGCAACAAAGCAGTGAAGGCTCCTCAGCCTCTCAGCCCCAGCATTCCCCAGCACCCACTTTGGGAGTTTTCGCTAGCATTCTGCCCCATGACCAAAGCAAATGCCACAGTCCTGTCTCCGCACCACATTTTCTCAGCAGCAAGTACAGTTATCCATAGTTCAAGGGCCAGCATTACACACCAGCCCCTGGTCCTGGCCTTTCTCACCAAAACTTTGCAGGGTTTTTCTCCCTGATGAATCATGCCTTCGCACCTCAGTACAATTGCAGGTTGATAGCATCTCGGTTCAAGACTAACACCTGTTTGTAGCTGGTTTGTAGCATCTGAAGGAGACAAACAGCTTTTCATAAGAAAGCATTACAGCATGAGGCAGGTTAATGCGGTGGTGGCAGGGAAACACTACATTATGAAAGCAGAGCACAAGACAAAGTGAGCCTGTTTGCTGCATAACGACACACCAGTAAGGTAATATTATTCCTTCAAGTTTCACACAGAAAATATTATGCACATTGTTTCTGGCTTTTCTACAGTTTTGTTGACATCAAGATATAGGCTTTTCAGCAACGGCAATTTACAACAATCCATTTGGCTGTCACTCAGACAGGAGTAGTATCTGATCTTTCTTATCCTCAGCCTGCTTTCTAGATCACCTGTTTCATTTCACAGATGAGTTTTATCCCAGTTGGTACTTTCAGTCAAGCTGGTATGATACAAGTACCCTGCATTGCCTTCCTCCATTTTTCTAAGCTATAGCTTCTCTGCTTACCATTTGGAGCCAACATAGCCCAAAGTACACATACAGATTCAAAGTTACTTCTCCTTCTTCCAGCAGCCTCTGAGGCTTTATATTAATGATTCTATTTATTTCAAACTTTTTTTTTAAGCATTAAAGAAAAAGTACATGAAGGAAATAGTGGTAAAAACACTAGAATCCCAGCTGTAGGAGGTGAAGCTTACTCCTGAAGCCACATTCAGTTAATTACTCCACAATGAAAAACAGTGCAAAATCCACAACAATATTAGAAATCTGGCTGCTAATATTCAATAGACAAGTAACTTCACCTTCTACTCATTACTCTAGCCACTTTTTTCCTCAGCAATAAATGTTCTTTGACCTTTCCTGTTGGCAATAGCTTTTTTTTTTTTTTTT
>VZSG01000527.1:424083-459446 GCA_013398315.1 Nothoprocta pentlandii | reverse complement strand
TTCCTGACACCAGCCAGGAGGCCCTTGGCCTTCTTGGCCCCCTGGGCCCTGCTGGCTCACGTGCAGCTGGCTGTCGACCCACATCCCCAGACCCTTTCCGGCCGCGCGGCCACGCAGCCCCTCTGCCCCAAACCTGTAGCATAGTGTGGGGCTGTTGTGACCAGGACCCAGCACTTGGCCTTGTAGAACCTCATACAATTGGTCTAAACCCATGGATCCAGCCTGTCCAGAACCCTCTGCAGAACCTTCCTACCCTCAAGCAGATCTACTCTTCCTCACAGCTTGGTGTCTCCCGCACATTTGCTGAGGGTGAACTGATGCCCTCATCCAGATTGTTGGTAAAGATATCAAAGAGGAGCAGCCCCAGCACTGACCCCTGGGGAGCACTGCTCATGACTGGTTGCCATGACTATTTAACTCCATTCACCGCCACTCTCTGGGCCCAGGCATCCAGCCAGAGCTTCACCTAGCAAAGAGTCCACCTGCCCAAGCCATGAGCTGCCAGGTACTCCAGGAGAAGGCAGCAGGAGATGGTGCCGAAGGCCTCACTGAAATCTAAGTACACATGCCCACAGCCTTGCCCTCATCTACTAGGCAGGTCACCTGGTTGTAGAAGGAGATCAGGTTGGTGAGGCAGGACCTGCCTTTCATGAGCCCACGTTGGCTGGGCCTGATCCCCTGGCTGTCCCACACATGCTGTATGATCACCCTCAATATGATCTGCTGCATAACTTCCCCTGATACCGAGGTCAGACTGACACGTCTGTAGTTACCCGGATCCTCCATTGGACCCTTCTTGTAGATGTGAACTCCTATTGCTCTGCATGTGACAGATCTATGAATTCAGAAGTGTAGCTATGGGCAGAACAGTCCTAAAGCTACCATTTTGCAAAGCACTGAGTAAAGATCACATGCTGTTTTTCATCAGGTAATAAATAACTCAGAGGAAGAGCCTACACTGACAAATGTCTGCTGACAAGTTGTCCCAGTAGAGTGTACAAACTGGCAAACTGCGTGAAATAGTTTATACAGATGTAATCTAGGTCAGCAGTCCTCTTGTCAGCTGCCCAGATGAAAGGTTATATGAGCTGAGTAGGTATTTTCCTCCTTCCTTTTCCCAATTGTGTCCATTTAAGAACTTTCATCAACATAGCCCTCAGTTAATCGTGTGGGAAGATGTTTTGTTTTTTAACATATTTCTAGCTGACAGCTACTTTAACAAAACATTTTAAGCACAGACTAAATCAAGACATTAGCTAAGGAACAGCACAGATTTCACATATCTCGACTGTGTTCTCATCACACGCACCTGCTCTTTGAATTCATTAATGGACCTTTCATGAGCACAACCTCTGTGCAATCAAGTTTGCAGGAATTCAGAAAGAGGTAACTCTTAAAAAATTTGCAGTGAGCAAAGAACCAACCCAAAGACTGAAACACAGAAAAGCAGGAAAACCGCCTGATCTCTGTGGCAAAAGCACTAATAGTAATGCAAGTTAAACTCATTTTCCCTATACTGATAGGAATCATTGCTCCACATGCAAAGCTGTGGAGAACGAGGGCTCTCATCTTTACTCAAGAAGGAGGTACAAAATTAAAATAAAATGTGAAGAACGTTTGCGTAAGCATCTATATATAGCTTTATAGTTTTACCTTTTTTATCTCCAGCTGTTGAGGAATTCATCATATCCTTGCCACCTGGAGTTTCTCAGAGATCTACCATCTGATATCCTCTGCACTGTTTTGACTAATGCACCAATTTTTCAAACTGCAAACTGCTCTTTAGCATCACAGTTTGAATACTCTTAGCAGTTCACATGTGTCTCTTCATTTTCCCAGACCCCACAATGACATGAAAAGATGATGTTATAGGAAAGATTATTCTCTTCATTACTAGCTTGAAAAAGTTTGATATTCTGCAGCCTGTGTACTTACAGAAAAACCAGAACCAGTATCAAAAGTAATAAACAGCAAACAGAACATAGAGTATTACAAATAACCCACTGATATCAATTAACACTAGCAAAGTTTAGAAGGTGAAGTAAATCCATGCAGTGTATTCATCCTAAACAACATAATTATTCCTCATCTTATTAAGTGGAAGACCATGCAAAGATAAATAGGACCACAGCATATCTCAGTTCATTTCCATCGTTTCTTTCCCTTGCAAGACCCAGCATGTATTCTTCTTTACTTAGGCCAATGATATGAGCTATACTTCAGCTATTCTAAAGTAACCGAATATTTGGAAGAAAACCCTGAAGAACTGCTCAGTCTGAAGTGCTTTGTATAAATTCCAAATGAAATAATAAGTATTGAAAACAGCATGAGCTCTGTGAATTTAAGCTTATGATTCCAGAATCAAAACTTTCTTAAATATAAATAAAATTGAGGGTGTAAGAGGGGGGAGTTGTTTTCTTTTGGTATGTTAAGAGTTTTAGATTATTTAATAATTTAGAATATTCTATATTCTAGAATTTTATTTGCATAGAACTATTTTTTTACATGAAAGCCAGGAAGTAGAGAAACAAGAAACAGATATATAAATATTTTGAAACGATATGAGGGTCAGCAGCATCCTGCTGTCTGAGGGGAAAAGGGCTGCTAACCATCTGGACAATTTAGGCTTTATCTAATATCTGAGGAAAGAAGTAATATAAAGACAAAGATTGGCTTTAAGTTAAGTTCATAAGCAAAAATGCATATCCACATAGGCCCCATAATGCAGCTAATCCAACCATACCCACCCTTGCAGTTACAGAGGCAGATTTTGCCTTTTTGAAAAGAACAAAGACTACAGCAAACGTCCATCCATATTTAAGCATAACTTGAGGAACTGTGTTTTCTTTTAGACATATAGAGTTTCATACTCAACCATCTCTTTGTCACTGTTGCCTTGGATACAAGAAGTGCTCTAAATCAATTTAATAATTAAGGATTGGATCTTGGAAGATGCTGCGTATTCTGGCTTCCATCCAGCAAAGCACTTATCCACCTGCTTACCTTTAATCACTCAAATAGTTTCAATAAAGTGGGACTACTTACATCCTTAAAGTTAAATTACATGCTTAAACCTTGCTATATTACAGCCAGACACTCAGCACTTCACAGGAACAAGCCAAAGGAAGAATGGTCACTCAGAGTGATTAGCACAAGTGTCCTACATTTTGTTGCTAAGTTTTTGTAATATAAACCAAAAGAGGATATAAAGTTTTTACTTTAAATTTTCTTGAAGAGATTAAAATCTACAGGGATTTCTTTTTATATGTATACATGATCATTTATTTAACTAAAAATTAAATCATTTCAAGGTCCAGTAGCAAGTTGTAGGATTAAGATAACCTCAGACACCTCAGAAGATATTTGATTTACTTCACCTACGAAAAAAACAGGAGGCATTGGTAGGAACAGAATTTGGTTGGGCTGTGCAGGGTGAACCTGTTGTCTTTGGCTTCATGGTTTAAGGACTGAGTTTACCTACAAAGTTTACAAGTGAAAAGACCAACTCAAAAAGTAACTCTTTTACTATGAAGTAGAACCTTTCTCCCAACCCTATAAGAGCAGTTCTGGAAACAAGTTGGGGAGCCAACTTCTTAGTTTTCCAGTTTCAATATTGCCTATCTGTTGAATTGGCCAGATAAACAGTCTAGGTCCAATTCTTCACTGCCTTGCATTTAAATTTCCAAAAGTGTTTCTGGTTAATGTTGAGACACTTCACCTCAATATCCAAGTAAAAGGATTTTGAAATTTGTGACAGAATAAAACCTCAAGCCTAGGTACAAACTGAAGAATCTATTCTGTGCTAGCTCTCATCTGTACAAAGGGGTAGAAATGCTTTCCTATTGGGAAGAAATATTGTGCATATTTGGAATGCAGTCCAAGATCCCAGGATACAAGATAATTTAGTTTAAAAAAGGCTTATGACAAAGTCATAACCATACTTCCTCCCCTCCTTAGAGTCTCTGCTAAGTCATCTTTAAAATAAAGTTCTCAACTCTATCTGTGCATTTCTTATGCTCTAGCATTCTGTACAGAGCACTGGAAAATGTCGTATAAGAAGCAAAACAAGGGCACATAAAGAGAGATGAAGTAGCCAGTCTGTTTTCTTTCTCCCTTCCACCATTTTGTCTCCAAACTAGGAGACAGGAGAATAACATCTGTGAACCAATTAAGCTCACTAGGTGCAAGCTGCTCACAAGGGAGTAGTCTCTGCAAACAAATCCTTTTCAACACTCTTGAGACTACTAGCAAAAGGTCACTTGCAAGATTTACCTCTTTCTCTTCAGCTATTTAATTGCAACATCACTAAACTAAATACCACTGCCCACTATGCGAGAGAAGGCTAAAGAGAAAAGTATAGTTACTAAAGGAGAAATCTCTTTGATAAATAAAAATATTTATGTATTTTATGTCCCTTTTTTGCATATTTTATGCATATTTACACCATTTATTTATAAATAAATAGGAACTTGGTGCCCAAAGCCAAACTTGGAATTACAAGACTTTGCTCAGCTCTACAGCGTGTATGGCCTGAAGTCTAAGCAACGCTGACCCCACGTTCCTCCTCAAGACCAGCAAAGATCAACAACACTGAGGAAGTTACACATATAAGGAGGCAGCCTCTCTCACACTCCCTTGACTCCCAAGGAGGAGCCAAACCCTGCCCTTCCCTGGTTGCATTCCTGCATTTGAACAGGCACAAATCTCCCCGAAGCAGCAAAAGTCCATGAACAGCCTGGACGTAAACATTTAGGAAAATGCATAACAGGGGAAGGAGGTGGTGGAGGAGGAGGATAGATCTTGACAAGGCCTCAAGGAGAAACTTTATGCAGTTTCCATCCCAGTCTCTTTGTGGTTTCCTGCAGTGTTAGTTTATCAGTTCCTAGAGCTGAGGAATATTCTTCTTAATTTTGCACAAAAGCACAAGACAAAGGGAAAGGTGCTTCCATGATGACACAATTGGAACCCCAAATGTCCAGCAAACAGGTAGACTTTCCTCAGCAATTACTGTGATATATTCAAGTAGTATCAAATTGCAATATTTTTGCAGTTTGCCAGCAAAATGGCTGTTCCATACACTAGGAAACCTTGCCTGATTGTGAGAACCATTAGAAAGGGAATGGTAGAACAGCTGGTTTTGAAGAAGAAAAGCAGTGATTTAATTACCCTGAATTTCAGTTTCTTAATTCCCAACAACAACAAAAAAAATAACTAAATAGGGGAATAAGTAAAGTGAGTGAATGGGGAAAAAAGAAAGAAAACCGACAAGGCAGCAGTTAAAATCACTCATATGATAGCTGTCCCTTCAAACTGTGTGCATTTTGAGACACAAACAACAACAACTCTAAAGAAAAGCTCTGCTGTGAGGAGTCTTGCAGTTGGGGGAAGGAAAGGATTTAATAACAATTACTTCTTTTCTTTTTCTTCAAAAGACTGAAGAGCCCTGCACTCGCAAGGCCTGGCACTCAGTACCACAAGAGTGTTCTAGAGGACACCTTGATTGTTAAAATTTGATGAGGGGCAGTCTGAAGAAACAGTAGTGTCAACAGAGTACAGAAGATACTTTTCAAAAAATTTTTCGTGTGTGTAATGAGAGCAAGGCTGTCATTCTCATGCATTTCAGACAAAGCCTGGGCGATGTTATATCTTCTCAATCTCTTCATAACAAAAAAAAAAAAAAAAGAAAAAGAAAAATCTGAGTTTGATACAAGCACAATGCACAGCCTTTATGTTTCTAAGCCACCATGCAGAGAGGCCGTGCAACTCCCACATGCACCCTTTATTACTGAGCAACCCTGACCATCATAGAAATCAAAGCAGATGAGGGCTACAGATGTTGGGTTTCAGCACAGCGTCTCAAAGCTTTCCCCTGTCAAGCCAGGAATCTCCCTGGGTGACTGTACCACTGCTATACCCTCTGGCATTGATTTCCTTCTTGGTAGTACAGTACAAACTCAAAGTAATCTCAGTGGAATCAAACTAATTTTCCCACTGTTGAATAAGCGTAAGAGAAGAATCACTCCTTATTCTCACCTGATTTGTGAAGGAAAACAGTGCTTGGACAGGGCACAGCAAGTGTGCATATTTTTTGTTGATCCTGTATATCTTTATTTTGTTGGGTTTTTTTAAGTGAGATGCTCAAGGCACCCTAGGCAGCAGCTACCAGCCGTGACTGGGTGCTACAATGCGACGTGAGCAAAGCAGTCAGAGCTGCGTGCTCGCCCCCTCTGTGAATGATTCACTGCATTGTATGGCCTGTGTTAATCACTGGATTGCCAAGGAGACCCGAGACCTCTTTATTATTTCAGTCTTTTGTCACATTTAGAGTGACTGACAGGACCAGCTTGCATAAGGCAAAGGGAGAGGGAGGGATGACAACCCAAAATGTGTCAAACATGCCCCTGTCCCCTGATTAGAGACACCTTAACATCCCCCTACCACTGCACAGCAGAGAGAGCATGATGCTGTCTAGTTTGGGGTGGAAAGGGTGGCAGATGGCTCATGAATGCAAATGGTCCCCATGAAACAACTAATCAGTTTGAGTATTATATATTAGATTTCTCCCTGCAATCTCATGGTTAAAGTTGCAATAAGAATATTGTGTTCTTACCTGAGTGCAGAGTGAACAAAACCAAAATATTCTGCACACGAGTAACTTCCCCTCATGGATGGTGCTTGCTAAAGTGGTTACTATAGCTGGAAATGAGTGAGGCATCCTAATCTTTCTACCACAAATGAAGTGGTTTGGAGTGTTTCACTCCCTATTCTGATCCCTATCCAGGACCTCTTTCTTCCCTCTCCCACAGAGCCTGAGGAAAGCAAGCCCCTTTGAAATGCTGCTATCCAGCCCAGGAACGAAAGATTTTGGAAATGGGAAGAATGGCTGAAGGGCTCCATCTCTGCGTCCACTCTTCCCTGAACTCAGAAGTGAAAAGATGACCAGAGTTCACCATGATTCAACTGGCAGGTCCAGAAAATGGTTGTGTTAAGGGATGAAGAAAAAAAAGTTAAATCCTTGCATCTAAATGGAATTGTTTGTGTTGCAGCTTGTGTCCATTGCCTCTCATCGTGTCACTGTGGAGCTCAGAGCAGTCTGGCTCTGCCTTCTCCATAAGCTCTCATTCTGTAGGTGAGAATGGCCATAAGATTCCACATGAGCCTCTGCTTCTTCGGCCTGGGCAAACCCAGCTTGCTCAGCCTCTCCTGTCCTTAGCACCAGCCACTGCAGGGGCTGGACTCACTTCAGTTTCTCAATATTTTCTTGTACTGGGGAGCCCATAGCTGGAAAGGGCTCTCCAGATGCTATCTCATGCGTGCTGAGAAGTACAAACACTTTACCCATCCTGCTGGCTATGCACTTGATAAGAGACAATCCACTCAACGGCTAGGCCTCCATTACCACAAACATGTTGCTGCGTGAAATATGGGATGGGAGAAGAGCAGCCAGCTTGAGAAGTACTGAACCTGGAACCAGCATGAGGAAGAACTACTTTCCTGTGAGGCTGACAGAGCCCTGGAACAGGCTGCCGAGGGAGGCTGTCGAGTCTCCTTCTTTGGAGGTCTCCCAAACCCACCTGGATGCTGCCCTGTGCCACATGCTCTGGGCATCCCTGCTGGAGCATGGGTGTTGGACTAGATGATTCCTAGAGGTGCCATCCAACCTCAACCATCCTGTGCTTCTGTGAGGACATCTTCCATTTTCTGCATTTTCCAAGTGTAGCTCCCTGAACGCTCCAAAAGGCACAGCTGTAGATTTCTTGACATGTCCAAATGACTAGCTAGTAGGAAACATTAAAAGAAAGTATTTGGGAGGGTGAGACTGCTTGTGTGTTGCAAAATAGGTAATGCACATCAGAAGGCAAACTTCATTCCATCTGTGCCCCTGCTGTACTGCGTACTACTCTATAGCTCATCTTGAGTTTTTGGCCATCTCTGGCTCTGCTGCAGGCTGTGGGCGAGTGAGGTGTTAGAAGCGTAGGGTGCGCCTGTCATCTCAGCTCTGCCACGTTGCTACAAAACTTGTGAAGTCCAGACTTACTCAGATTTTGCTTGCATTCCTCTAGAAAAGTTAGTTACAGCTCCTTCTTCTGCATAGCAATGAAATAAAACACTTAATCGTTGTACCTTTTCTCCTGAGAAAGCCTCATCTATCTATTTGTAGATCCACTGAAAGATGTTTAAAAATAAAACATGTTTAAGTAGTTTTTGATGAAAAACATTTATCTGAAGTTTTACAGGTTTTTCCATTTTACATTAATCTTCCATTCTACCCACCTTCTTCCCCTCAGCACCTCTATAAACAAAAAAAGCACAGAAAAAAAATGTAGCCTAAAGGCTTGGCTGCAATACTTAAAACATCTCTAGATTGCCCAGTCCTGTAATATCATTCCATTTTTCTGCTGTACTACATCCCACCCCGTATTTATAAAAGCTTTTATAAACATTCTTAATTTCTACAGATTAAAACATTAATTAGTGATAAATATGGGCTCCCTTTTGAAATCCAGAAATGCTAATTCTGCAGAAGAGTTTGCTAAGCTTGTTCCTGCGCCTTGAAATGCAAATGAGAGTGGAAAAAATGCTATGAACAAAATAGCAAATTTTAAATGAATGGGTTCAGTGCCTCATGTCATGGAGAAACAACAGACACCAACTTAAAGCAGCAGCATTTATGTTTTTTTTTTCCAATGACAAATATTCAGAATGCAGAAATTAGAATGTTTTATATATATATATATATATATTCATATATTAGGGTATGTGTTTGTGTGTGTTCCTGGTCATTTCTATGTTCAGAGACATTTAAGGTGTCATTCCTTTCCTCTCGAGTTTAAAATAGCCATAGTCTGGGTTTAAGGCAGCATGAACCACCTCTGACACTTCTGGAACCCACCATCTACCAAGGACTCGGGGAAACCTACCCAATGCATGGCATGAGTTCAGCCCATCTTGGAAAACATAAAACTCAGATGTTCCTAGTGCACTAGGAAAGAAAAAGTTGTTCCTATGAAGAAGATTTTCACTACCAGGTTTATCTCTTCTGTTAATGCCTCTAATACCAATGCCCTAAAGAGTCAAGCAAGTCCACAAAGGAGGCAGCCCGCAGTGTCACACAAGACTGCTGGCACATTCCTGCAACATCCGAACACCCCAGCCAGCAATGACCGGGAGCACAAGCAGGGCACACAAGGCATCCCAGTGAGGGTGAGCAGCTTCCCGCTTGAAGGGCAGAGCAGAGGCATGGGGTGAGTCACGGAGGCTTCTCTGTTTCCTTGGGACAGTTACTGTCTGCAGGCTCTAAAATGATGAGGCCAGATCCATTGCTTATGATTTCCTCAAAGTCTGCGAGGAGTTTCTTGTTTTAAGCAGTTCTAAGTATTTCAGAGAAAGGTGCCAGAGAAAGTATTTCAAAGAAGCCAATCATAAACCACCACCAAAGCAAAATCACTGCCCACCTCAGGAGGAGCTGCTTCCTGGGCTTCTCCACTGCAGAGCTTCTGAGGGTCTCAGTCAGCGGCACAAGTGTTTGAACAAGATACTGAAGGATGCTGAGACACCACGTATGATACAGCACGGGATAACGACTACCTTGCACCAACCACAACATAAAAGTTTGCACGCGTAGATGTAACAGGAGATGAACTCATTTGTGTCCTCTTGATATCCTGTGGAGATTTGTTTATGTGTCCATGTTTCTGTTTTTCTGAACGTTTACTTTCATGAGTATAAATGTTCTCATCCATTTAGATGTCTAATCCCTTTGGTGGCCAAAGGACGGTTATTCATATAACAGAATAAGACAGTATAAGAAAGAATAAGAAACATTTTCATATAAGTCAGATTAAATATTTTATGCTGTTAAAACATTGCACAAGCTTTAGGTAATGCAGAGAGAATTTGGTCTCAGAAGTCCATGGTAGAAGTTTGCCCTTTCCTCCCAAAGGAAAAAAGCTCTGCAGACAGACAGCACTGCAAAGGGTAATGCAATACTTTTTGAAGAGTATTTCCAGTTATTATCAATCCATTTATTTAGTTTGAGCAGTTCTCCAGCTCTGTATGCGTCTGGTTTTTGGAAAGGTAGAGGCGTCTGGTGAAAGCACAAGGTGGGTTACAGAGTTTGCTTCGGAGAAGGAATCACCAGTAAGAGGAACCCTGCCTTTCAGTCCATTCAAGCACACTGTCAGTGCTGTCTCATTTTGCAGTTAGGAGAAAAATATAATGAGAATTTTGATGTTAAAATTCAGCACTGGGTTGCAAAAGTGCAATTCAAGGTATCAGTTAAGGTCTTCCACTATCCACACAGAGTCTCCCATTGACTTCAGTTACGTTTGGATCAGGCTCTACTACCGGCACATTCATCTGTCTCCCAGGTTTTTAAGCACACACAGAATGCTGCTAAATAAATTTCCTGTAAAATAGATGGAATAACTCCAAAAATAAAGATTTTCTCAATACTTTAGTTATAGATTTTTCACAGAATTCTACTCAGTAAATTATAGTTCTTTAAATAGTTAATGCTTGCTAATGACAAACAAGGAGAAACACCAGCAAAATCTGGGAAAAAAAAAAAGTTTATATCATCAATTTAAACATCTAATTGCCTAATTCAGTGCTTTGCAAAGCAATGCCCCCAAAAATTGAACAAAATCTGCTCAGTTTAACATCAAATTCTTTCGGTGCCCATATGTGTGCTATGTGAACTGCAGAAAAACAGAGCTCACAGGATTACCCTAGAAGAATGTTTTGACCATAACACTTACTGGATACAAGGCTCACTTTTATAAACTAGAAGTAGAAACTGATCTGAATTTCATTCAATTTTCTCAGCTGCCTCAGCTGCCTTGTATCTTACAAGCAATTTGCTTCCCCACAAAATAACAGTCCCTTCCTCCTAAGCATTGCATTTACTAATGGAATGCAGCTACTCATTAAGATACAAATGTTCCTCTTTCTTCTGCTTTAAAGTTTTAGCAACATAATTTTAGTTCTAGGTTACAAGTTGAGATTCACAGTCCATTTCTAAAGCGCTTAGCAATCAGTAGCTTCTCTGGCCTTTTGATGCAGCCCGAGGCCCCATTTCTAGATGATTTGCCCTTCTAAATTTTTAATCACATCCGCAATAAGCTCATGTTAGAGTTCCTGCTCTTATGACTCACACCAGTCTTTCCCATCTCTGGACTGTTAACACTCTAAGTGGCATTTTTTCTAGCAAGACACCTTTGTTTTCTGAGCAAATACAGTGTTTTCAGTTCAAGCACTTAAAGAGCCTTCTCAGCCTCGTTTTCTTCATGGGACACTTCAGATATTTGGCTACAAACACAATCCTGTGCGGAATACATCGTGAGGCATAAGGAGTGACACAGAAATCCCTGCTCACAAGATTTCCTACATCTCTTTCCATTTAAAAAACAATTAAATCACCACCAGGTCTGTGCTTTAGCCTTAGGCCAGGGAGAAGAGCTGGGCATGGAGTCCCTAGCAGGCCATGATCCCCCTGACTGGCCTCAGCCTTCAGGAAGGGCTTCTCCCAAAGCCTTGCGCTCCCCGCCTGCGCATCGTGCTGTTGTGACAGGCTTTGCCAGATTAATGTCCTAATTGAGGATTAGGTCTGCTGTCAATCAAACGAGTCCCCAGACATTGTAATTTAACTCAACTACATTTTCTTCCATGTGGCTGTTCAACACAGCTTTCATATCGCCGTAAATACAGTTCTTCAACATATTTTGCCGTGTTTCTGCTATAGATTAGTTCGTGCGTGCTGTTATATAAGTAACTCTCATTGCAGTAAAGAGTTTCCATTTAAGACTACTGACTGGTATGATTTTCAACATTATTTCCTGAAGCAGAGCACCACATATCTGTGATTTTTGTAGTCAAGATTTAAAGATTCTCCTCTGCCACAGGAGATAAAAACAGAGCTTTTTTCAGAGTTTTTTTTTTTTTAATATTGTTATGAAAATCAGTGTAAACCACTGGAAATTTCCAGACAGCAAAATCTTTCATTTATTAAAATCACTTTGCTAGGAGACAAGCTGCATTTCTTTCTTTCTCCAGCTATGCACCGATTTCCACATATGTATGGGATATGTACAAGGATGTATCCCAAAAAATCAACTAATTGCACTAGATTTTCTGGCTTGCATAGGCAGAGGTTTCAGTAAGTGAAGAGTAATCCAGCATTATTTTGATGATGATGGCAAGAAAAGCTATTTGGTAAGTTGTGTATATACCAGCAGTTACCTGCAGAATAATTTAGAGGAGGGAATTAGGCATTTTCTAACCAAAAATGTTTGAAAAATGTATGATATGAAATCAAAGTCAAAAATACACATCTGTGACCATTTCAACCTGTCAAAAGTAGCCATAACAGGGGTGAAGTGGTGACATGGGCCGTTCCACGTGCACGGCTGTGTTATCCACACTTGCAAGGATATGCAACTGTTCCTCTGACTGTAACAAAATATCCCATAAAGAGTAGAAAATGACTCTTTAAGGATAGGTCCTCAAACCTTGGAATATCTGCACCAAGGGCTGCAGAGCCATTCCCGTCTCCAGTGGTGCTGGATTAGGATGTGGACGTGGAGGTTGCTGACTGCTGCTCTGCTTGGCGCTCCTGAAGTGTCCGGGGAGGAACCAGGGCTCTCGGCAGGTCTCTGACAGCAGATTCTGTTCGTATCAAACAACAGCCAAATAAGGCAGCGTGCACGAGAGGATGCCCATGGTGGAAAATTAATCCTTCGCTCTAGGAACTGCCATTTCCCAGAATCACAGACAATGTCATCAAGGATATTCAAAATGCAGAAATCTCCAGCCGGCAGTGCTGGGTAGGTGATTGCCACAAGCTGGGCTGTTGCCTTGGAAGTAAAATAGCAGCAAGAATGGTTTTTGTAAAGCACGTCCATTCTGTTGCAGCCACAATTGTTAGGCTGATAAGTGATACACTATCAAAGCAATTGCTTTATATATCTGTATCTATAGCTAGAAAGAAATTGGATGTATAAAAAGCTGTATATTTACTAAGCTGAAGGTGATTTCTCTATAGTTTTATTTAAAAGCTTCAGAAGACCAGAGATGATAGCTTTTATTTTAGATCAACTGATTTTTGAAATGTAAAGAAATACAAATTAAACCATCATTCCAGCGTAATGTCACAGAAATACATATATGCTATCAAAAAGATCCGCAAACTCTAACAAACGAGTATCACAAAAAAGCCTCAGAATGTTACAAGGTCTTATTAGAACAGAAAATGATGCACATTCAGAACAAATTCCTACTATATTTGCCAGAAACTGTTTGCATACAATTATTCCTAGACTGGTACCAGCCTGAGGATGAGCTAGAGTTAAGCCAGATATCTTTTCATATTGCATGTTCCTCTTCTGAATTAAACTATTCCAGCAGAAAAGGGGATCTAAGCAAGCCACATGCAAACTTTCTTTAATAAACATCAGCTCAAATGGTTATGTCATTTAACAACAGAGCACAACAAAACTTCAGTGCAACAAATTTTACCTTTCCTTTTCTCATTTTTGTTAATCACACTGAAAGCTTATTTACTCCAGGAAATGACAGGCCTAATTGTACTGCTAGAGATATGATAAAACAATCCACAGTAATGGGGATGCTTATTCCACAAATATAGTGTCTTTTTCCAGTTGAGCTTATTTTTCTTCCAAGGTAATTCATTCCAGTTTAGGCAACAACAAAACACATGAAAAAAACACACACAATTTAAATATTTATCACTTCAGGAGCATTCAGTCACTGCTTCTTCCTTAAAAGTATTAATGCTTACAGTGGCGAACTGTTTCTTCTTTTTTTGTAACTCAATTCTTTGCAAATCATCCTCTTATAAAACAATTTGGAACATCTTACAGATTTTCATTCTTCTGTGCAGATGCAAGATGTGCTATCACAGGGCTAGTTGCTCACATCTACTAAATAAATTCAGACATGCCTGTAGGTACCTTCATACGTGACTGCTGAATCAGTCAGAAATTGAATTGAAGAATGAAGGCAAATCCATTAGTTTGAGCACACTCACAGCTTTGTCAAATCCCACTTTCCACAGGCAACAAAAACCTTGCATATATGCAGCCAGAAGAATAAAAATAATAAATAAAACAGAGGAATAAAATAAACAAATAAAAGAGAGGAAGAGCAATCTGGCATTTTAGAGCCTACACTACCAATTTTCCAAAGCTCCAAGGACATGGCAAGGGAACGACGACCATCCTGCACTTGTCTCGCCCTCACGCTCATCCCTCAGTATCGGTCCCTAGTCACTGTCCAAGACAGGACACAGAGCTACAGGGACTCCTTTCAGACCGGACGTTCCTCCGCTCCCGTCATCCCGGGAGAACCGTCTCAGAGGAACAGCAGAACGTATCTGACTCCGGGATAGACGCACCAGTCTGACACAGGACCGCCAGAGGGAGACAAGATACTGACTTATGTGCAGTTTGCAGGCACTGATTCTGCACCCACGCTGCAAATCGCCTGCTCTGAAAATGCTGCTTCCAACCAGAGGCTGGGGTCCTCACTCCCAGGTTTTCCAGCCTTGGAAAAGTCAGCTCCTGCAAATCCACAGAGTCCTGTCAGTACTAATGATATTACAGAGTCACTGCAGGCTGGCACCAAACCTACACTCCTTTAGCTCGTGTTTCCACATAAACACAATGTCTGAACTACATGGGCAAGTCTTCAGTGGAAAACAATAATGTTTTCTTACTAGAAAAGGAAACGAAAAAAGAAAAATGCATGCTTGGAATATCCTTTTGCTGTGAGCTTTCAGTAGAAAAAAATAATATTTACTGGAATTTTATTTTCTACCCCTAATAGAAGACAATAAAAACCTTACTTCTAATGCAATTACTTTCAGGAAGTGCTCTTAGATGCTTGGTATATATTTTAAGTAAAAGAGCTAGAAAGTTCCTGCTGCAGGTCCTGAGGCCATCAGTAACTGGACTAGTTAAGAAAAAAATGTCACTTCTGTCTGATGCCTTGATCTCAGATTGGGTCTTTGCCCCTTTCCCAGGGGCATAAGCTGCTGCCACCCGCAGACACAGAGGGCTGAACAAGCCACAGTAATTCCTAGATGACTTTGCCAGAGCAAATCATATCTGGTCAGCAGACGCAGGTTATTTCCACAGATTACCAAGAAACCAAGTTCCATCTTCTCTTTTCTCCATTTTGCACATCTGTCTTGTGCAGTGGCTTATTTGGGGGAGGAAGAGCAGGAAGGCTGCACTTGGTCAGAATTAGCAAGACCTGAGACATCTGTGCGGTGTGTTTCCAGGTAGTGCAGCCTCTACATCTCTGCCTCCCTTCTCGCTCCTCATGCAAACGCTCCCTCTCTTTCTCTTTCACGTGCACATTTTAGACGCTTGCTGAAGAGAACAAATCCCTCCATCTCCAAGAGGAACTGAGACTTTACTAATCTGCATCGGTTGCAGCAGTTTTACCATCGAGATCGTTCTCAGCACAGCCCTCCTAACACCCCTTCAAACACCCAAGCACACACGTTGCTGCCCATTCCAGACACACAGCCATCCAACGAATAACCCCCCACACGACTGCCTGGGAGTACGGACACGTCCTTAAACCGCTGTGGGAAATGGAGGAGGAGCAGTGGCAGCAGTGCCAACAGCCACGCAGCTGCCACGCATCCCTCGTTGCTGTCCCTGTACCGTGGGCCATGGGCTCCAAAATGGAGTCGCGCAGGCCCGAGCCGGGGGGCAGACGCCATCAGCTCCTGCTCTGTGGAAACAGCTCTTCCCAAGAGGTGATTGTCTTTCATGTTAGCAGCCACCTCACCCAGGCTTATGAGGCTTTCAAGGCGCTAGTGGATCTAGGAACCTGAAGGGAAAAACCCCATCTTGCTTGGGTTCTTGGGTGCCCTTGTTTGGCCTGTAGCTGGTCGTTGTGTCCTGGGCGGTTTCGACCATAAAAGCACGCTCTTGTTGGAAGCCTCGGCCTTGCCATGAGGCTGGGGGCAAGAAAGAGAAACAAAAACAAAACAAGACAGCAACAAGACAGCAACAAAAAATTCAGAAAGCCACGCGACCACTAAGACAGGCCAGAAGCAGTGTAGACTCCAGCACCATTTTTCAAACACATGACATGGAACCAACACAAGCATCTGAGCTGTAGTTATGCAATAAAATAACAGAAATATCCTAGTGTTCTTTTAATACACATGATTTCACAAAGTTTTAAAGCCATGGGCTTTAAATTTTGAGCCATAGTCGATTCAAACTTCAGAAATGCACACAAATCATTTCCGAAGGTATTAACTTTCTTCGTATCCTTCTAACAACATCAGAAAAATATCAATAAACTGCAAGGCAGCAATTCTGAAGTATAAAACTCATATGAAATAACCACGAGATTAGTTATTTATGTATATTATGTATACATACATAACACACATACATATATTATGTATGTATATGAATTAGGTATACTCTGAAGCACTATCTGATATCTAGCATTTCATACTTAAATTTAATCCTTTTAATTTTGTCTGATTTATCTACAAGTGTTCATGTATATATAATTTCCCTAAATATAAACATATCTATCAATAGCTCAGAAAAATCCCTTTTAGTAAGGAAGGAGCAGTAGGTGGAATCAAACAATCAATTTGTTTGAATAGTGCTAAAGGAAAAACTATTTTTCCTTATGGTATTGCAACAGTATTTAGAATCAGTATCTAGAACTCTGTTTTGCTTAATGCCTTGCAAGAAGGGTATTTTCTGAAGTGCTCGAGAGATTTAATAACACGAATGCACATGATTTTAGCAGGTAGCTCAACTGCTCAGTTTAATCACTTGTTCAATTTACCACCATTCTGTTTAATCCCTTAAATGCTTCAAATAATCTCCCTGTGGGACCAAAATCTCTTCCAACTTTAAACATGTAAATGTTGACACCTCTTTTCAACTTCTTAAATAAGAGACATACACTCCTAAGAAGCAATTTATCACACTTGTTCTAGTGCTGATGCTAGGATGCGTCACAGCTAGATTTGTAAAATGCTTTCTGTAGCCTACACCTACAGGTGTTTAATTTAGTTGGATGCAATTACCTGTCTCATTTCAGAAAGGCCAAAGATTTAACAAGCCTCCAAATGCAGGTGATATAGATGTGAGTTTCATATAAGGCATGGCTGTACTCCCACTATTCAGGAGAATGCTCCTGCATTTTCATGCTCTTTCTCTACTTTTGAGGGAAAGGAGGTATGAGGGAGCCAGATGTCAAAAATGTTCATTACCTCTAATCACATGCTTGCTTTATGCTCCCCTTGAGACCTCCTACCTCCGTCCCTACCTGCTCTGCTAAGAGGACACATTAGTGTCACATTTGTGCCTGAGCCATGGGTACAGCTCTGTGTCAGAGCTTGGAACAAGCTGCTCTGTGCCGGAGCTTGGAATAAGAAACAGTTTTAAAAGGGATTTTTCTTTTTTTTTTTTTTTTTTTTTGAAAACTCCACTCACAACAATAGCAGCAGAGCTCTGATTTGGAGCCTAAAGCAACAAGTGCCCTGCTAAGCTGTTCTTCCCCTTCTGATCATATATGCTGCATTTCACCCCTTGTGCTGATTCCTCTATGGTCCTTCCAGGCAATCAGGACAGGCAATTTAATCAACCTTAAAACAGCAGCGTGCTATGTAGCTGTCAAGTTCAGATGCTGCTGGACTTTGCCTGGAAAGATCAGCTCTTGCTCAAAGGTCTCTGATATCCCAAATCATCTCTCTGAAAGGGAAATTCATGCAAGATCTCGATGTATGTGTTAAATGTCAATTCACTTGTGATCTGCAAGGCATCTGGAAGCAGAATATGATTACCAAGATGAGAGGCTCTAATGCAAAATATCCATCACTATTTGTTGCTGTGGTTACAATTATCAAAGACCATAATAAAATACATTAGTTTCTCCCCCTCGCCCCCTCCCACCTTGCATCTGGTATAATGACTTCCCTATCATTTTCCTATCTTCTTCCACAAAAGGGTTCAAACTGCTTTGAAAATTAGTGTTATTAGATCTGACTTCAAAGGCAAGAAGCATTTTATTACTCAGCATCATCAGTGATAGAAATAGCAAAGAGAAAGAGCGAAAGCTCAATAGAGAGGACAAAAAGCTCTGAGAACAGAGCAGACTTTCATTCAACTGACAGCTTAGTTACTTGTACAGAGGAGTAGAGGCTAAACCAGCCAGGACTGACCTCACACGTTTCTCATTCTCTGAGAAGGAGAACCCCCTGCCATGCAGGATTTACAACCAGTGAGTTGGGCCACATGCTACAAGAAGGGTCAACAGTCTTGCCCTCTCTTGCCCCACTCCTGGCAAACTCGCATCACACCAGGTGCCCCTGCTTAGTAGGTCAACAACCCTGGCAAGCACCTGTACCCTTCACCTCCCTTCCGGCCACCACTGTGCCAAAACAGGTGCCCCCTGCCACCTCTGTGCACTCAGTATAAGGAACAAGTCAAATGTACAAAATCCTGCTTGACATGCAAGCCTTAGTTGGGTTTGCAAAAGCAAGGAAAGAACTTGCATATGAACTCCGAGAGTCATCTGGTATCTGATGGGGGAAATATCACCATTTCAGAAGTCCTGTCATCAAGCAATTTGAGGAGTAAAGTGAGGACGGAGCTTCCAAGGTGATTGAGAGTGGCCTTGCAATGACATCAGCCAGCTCCCTCAGCCACCGGGCAGCCTACGGAAGGACTGTCCACACTGCACAACCCATAGAGCCAGCCCTGGGGACTTCCCAGGAGGCTGACAAAGACGGTGACAGTTTCCCCTTCAACAGGTTGCTTTGAACAAAATCTCTTGCACTCCTTTGTAGATAGCTCAGGAATGCCCTAATAGACAAGTGCCTAACATGTAATCATATCATACCATGTAATCATCACTTCTATTTAAGGCCAAGACAGTTTGACTCCCGTTCTGAGCTATGACAGCCACTAGATGGAGGCAAGAGAAGAAAGGTCACAGCTAGAGACCAAGGACTGGGGAAGGAAGGACCCAGGTTCTTCTTCAGGCTCTCCGGAGGATAGGGGAAGTCTCTCTCTGCTGTAATTTGCAGTTGCAATTCATCCTGGTAGATGCAATATTTATATTAAAGTCATGTCACCAGAACCTGATTAGTAAAACAAACTCTCATTAATACATTATAAGTTTTTCATCATGCAAAGAAACTAAAGTATTTTGCAGGGAGTATCTTATGCCTTCTCTTTGTTCCTTCCCCCAGGACACCTCAGTTACAGAAGCTCACAGCACGCTGTGGGTAATAACTACCCAGATCCAGTAACTCACCATTTCTTCTCGGTACAGATCCCAGCTACTAACAAAGCTCAGGGCAACCACAGAACAATATAATTAAGCAACACATTGATTTTCCGGGAGTTATTGACACTAAAAACTCAATACATTTTATTTTTGAATACAGCCTAGTGAAATAAGGAATAGGGCTGAATTCACACACACATTTCTTCTCTGATTGATGGTTTCCAAATGTGAAGTCCAAATGTCAGTGATTTTCTGACTGGAAGGTGCACAAGGTGAAAAAAAAATTCTGCAAGCCAAATTCCACGCATTTTGAGTGAAAAGTTTTATGCCTGCAAATCATAATCATGTAGACCAAATAGGTTACTGGTGCCTCAGTCAATTTGCCCTTTGGAATTTCTTTTTCAATACAGCACTTGATTACACCTAGATGCAACATGTCTAAGGACAGAAACTTAAGAGTCTTGCACAAACCGGAATCTGCACAGCAAGGTGTCCATGCCGGCAGACAGTACAAACACACTGTATCTCTCACTGGGGGTCCTGCCTGAACAACTGATTGCTAAATATATATTTTTTTTTTTTCTTTTTTTGGAGAGGGAAGGAAGGAGTATGTGTATAAATATGTTTATATAGGGAGGGAAAATATATATGCATAGTTATGTCAGCTATAGATCTTAAGGCCTTGAAGACCAGCTCACTGCTTCTATTGTTACTATGGTAACAAGATAAAAATATTAATACTATAATATATTTCAAAGCTGAAAAACAGCAGCACTCCAGCTAATGTGCAAGTGCTGTCCCCATTAGCTAGAAAACACAGTTTACCAAGAGCTTATTCAAGTTTAGGCAATCATTCGTAAGTATTATTATTCTGGCTTCAAATGGTGGCAGAATAATGATCTAGTTGCAGGATCAGAGTTGGTGCAGAAATTCCTATTCTTCATTTGGAAAGGAAGTCCATCCCATAGATTTTCTAACATGAAAACCTAACAGAGACAAATAAATAAAAAAAACCCAAAATCTCCGGAGTTGGAAAAATTCCTTTTGGAGAATTTTGGGGCTTGGGGTCTGGGATTCAGGCAGGGATGCTTAACTTGCAATACTCCATCCTCTGCCTGGATTTTAGGAAGGCCTCCCCTGGCCATGGCAAGGCTGACTGTAGTTTGCCTGGATCTAGGTTTTCTATTCCGGAGCTAAGAGTCAGAAAGGTCCATTTAGCAATAAACAAAACATTGGGTGTGAACAAATTACATTCAGAGCCATGTTAAGGTATGGGCACTCAGCAGAGGCATCCCAAACAGCCGGTTCCACACACGTGTTGGAGAGCCCCTTCGGTGCACAGGACTGTGCAAGGCCTCTCCTCCTCGTGCACAGGAGCCCAAGTTACCTGCTCAGGCCCAGATCTAATAGCCAAGAGCTCAGCAAGTTTTAAAAGAGCCTCTGCTTTATCTGAAGGCCTCAGGCCCATGCATCAGTGCTCCATGATGGACCCTGCTACGTGGAAAGGTGCCTGTGTGCCCGGGCGCAGGCTGCTTGCCCAGAGTCAGCGATAAACTGCGCCTGTGAAAGCACGGGCAGGGGCTCAGAGCTAAACCAACCATGGGAAACCTGGGCACAGACTCTGATATCGAGGCAGCTGGCTCGGCTCTGCTGCAGACAGAAGGGACTGTCACTTCCACTAACAAAAAACACAAATGGCTCCACTGAAAGCAGAGTTTCAAAAGTACAAAAGCAACGAGGTTGGGTGAACCATGATCAGGATTCCACCCAGAGGTGGAAGCCGGGAGCAGGGCACCATTTAAAGATAAGAGCACACAGAGCTCTTACACATCCCTTGTGAAAACTCTGGCCTGCTTTTATAGATCTAAGTGATTCGGAGGGAGTGCTGAGAACAGCCTTCTGGTACAAAGTGTTCCCAATGAAAGCAGCCGCAATGCGGATGTGCACGTGCCGTGATAACTTAGAGTAAGACATCAACAGCTGCTTTTCCTCCCCACTTCATTTGGTTTTAAATAAGCTTTTTAAAAAGCTTTTTCACCTTTCAAAAGCAAACACTTGCTAAATGCTGTGGATACTCTTTTCCAACTCCAATAGAATTAGAAGTTTTTTCTTGTTAACAGAACATTCCATAATTACCATTAGAATCACTAATTCCTAAATTGTTTTCACTTAGCTTATTACAGCCAAGGGAATCTTATGTAATTAATGTATCTGTAGGCTTAATAGTATGTTTTCAGCAAGAGCACTGCTCATTGAGCCACCAGTCTCCCCTGCAACCCTCCTTCCTGCCCCCTGCTTTTATCTATATGCATAAAAATATCAACAAAGAAAGCATTTTCCTAAAACCTAACACAGTTCAAATGACGTGTGCAAAAATTTTGGTATGGAATTCACTTGTTTAGTATACCTGATCGCAAATGCATTTAATCCTCCTGTAAAAGGTTCAGTACTTCGAGAGCAGACTGTTTGGCTTCAGCTGCATTAGAACCTTAATAAGTGCCTGTTTTCTTAGAGGCTGGACTGAAAGTTACCGATAACGTTGGCACCAGATACCTGCCTAACGCTGAGAAGACACCAGGCTCATAATGCTGGTCCCACGGACTCCCCTGGGTAATTCCTGCTCATTTCACTACAACCAGCATTTCACCCCAACACGAAACCAGGCTCGTGGCTCTGGCAGGTTAACAAGTCACCTCCTCCAGCCCTTACACTGTGCTGGAGATTGATGCCCACATACAAGAGGTAACAAGAGCAAGGGCTCCACACGTCAGCTGCCATCTCTCACAGCTCTTGCAGACTGTGTAACACCAGCCAGCTTCAAACCGCAGCAGCTGAGGAGTCAGCAGATGCTGCTTGCTGTTACAGCAAAGATCATCTCCAGCAGAAGGGAGAGTGCAAAGAGCTACAGGCGGTGACATCTTCACTCACAGCTGCTGGATCCAACACTCCTCCGAGGAACATGCCAGGTACCTACCAGAGAGAAGAGAAGAAAGCAGCCAAACAGATGCTGATAAAGAGAAAGAAGTGGCTGATTGCTGGATGTGCTTCATTCTTCCATACAAAGGCCAGGATAAGGCCGTGGAAGGCATAACATTTGTGTTTTATTTTAAATAAGTAAATAAAACTAAATAAAAACTTATTTTGCTTTTTCTTTTCGTGCAGACCAGAGTTTACTGAGAAAAAAAAAAAAAAAAAACACTTTTAATATTGTGTTTAATCTCACCAAAGTTAAATCACACCTAGTTATTAACTTCAGAGAAGCCCCAAGGTCCTTCTGTGCCTCCTGAGAAAAATGTATAGAACATAAAAACAAACGGTGTCAACCAGGATTCAAAGTCTACAAATAGCAGGACACAGACATCACGAAGCTTTCCAGTTTCCCTCAAAACATTTTATTCGGAAACTTCTGACAACAAGTTTAACATCATATTTTAATGGAATTGCTAAAATTAGAATAAAACTGAACACCATAATCTCTGTTGTGATAACAGCCTGCATATTTGCAAGTCAAGATCATCTAAGAAATCACTAGCACTCATACCGAGAACTGTAGCGGTGCCGTGTTTATCAGATGCGTGTTGCACCAAGCTTCAGCAACGCTCACCTCGTCAGAAGCCTGGCTTGAATTTCATCTCCCCTCAGCAAAACAGGATGCGAGCTCGCAGATGAGGCCTACCTCTGAACACAAAGCAGGAAGCACCCAAGAGGGGTCAGCGTGCAAGCCCACGGTATGTGCCCCGGAGCAAGGGAAGGTTGGGTTCTGCAGAAGAGATTGGGATCTACCACAATATGCAAATGGAAGCAAATCTGCCACTTTGAGGCAGAAGGTGGTTTCATTTATTATTCTTGTAAGAACAAAATGCAACCCCTGCTGTGGGCCAGCTCGATACTGTACTGCATTTAGACCTGGAAGTAGTTACGTGGAATCAAGTGGTTTTGTGGCTGCAAAGAAATACATTTCACCCTAGCGTGAAGACAGCATGAACCTGATTCTCACTTCAGGGAATCCTTCATTTCCCTTTTATCTTCAAGCAGCACGTTGCTGATGGACCTTTGAGGTTACAGCTTAGCAGTATGAGTGTAGTATGCTGTAGTTACCTATGGACCTTGCATAGGAGAGAACAACATTGATAGATCCATGAACGCTGAACGAGATACCATGCGCTGATGTTACTGGGACTGTAGAGGCCACATGGCACAAAGACTAAGTAGGACCCAGCCTTTGGCCTGGCCTATACAAAACGAGCCTCTTGGGAACCTTTGCCTCTCCCCTGGGAAGCTGGAACAGCCCAAAAAGGACATAGGCAGGGGCTAGATCTGGGTAAGGAAAAGAACATATGCTTAAATGGGCAAATATATCCAGGAGTAAGGAAAGCTTGAGGAGAAAAGCGAACAAAAAGAGAATTCCATTTTGTGCTGCACTGGCAATTATGTAACAGCTGCCGTTGTTTGCTGCAAGTGCGTATTCACACTTACAGTTAATAATAACAATCAAGTTCCCTTCGAGAGCCACTGCAATGAAATGAGCACTTAATTATAGCGCAGAACAATAATCTCTAGTCACGTCTTACGCTCTCAAAATCTGTGTCAAGTTTTCATGTAATTGCACCCTTGATAAGCAACGTGATTCATAAGTGTTGACAGCAACTACAAAAAACAGGCTCTTCTCCAAGCGGCAAAGGCAGGCGGACCAAAAGCATCTCCATGATTTAGAGAAAGCAAAAGAAATCATTTAAAAAAAAAAAAGCATAGGTGCAGAGTTATCCTGGTAAGTTTCTTTATATAGTTTTACAGTTTCACTTGAACATTTCAGAGAAATACGTAAAGCCAATACAGAATGAGGAATAACATCTTAAAGTTGTTATGTTTAATGCCCTTTCCTAACAGGAAAGCCTGTTTCCCTGGCCCCGTTACAGGCTTTTACACTGGTGCACAAGAGATGGAAGAGCTGATGGCAGTCATCACCTGGCAAAAGGTATAGGTGTTAAGGTATACATGTTATCTCTATACTTACTAGATGCACAGGGTCTATGCATCTGCCTCTCCTTCAAAGCCTCCAAGTTAAATTTCCTACCACACACACTCAACACATATTAATGTGTTGTACCTGTATATGTTGTACATGTAATGGGTAACTATGTGTTATGCTTCTAACCAGCCAGATCTTTCAGTGATTCTTGGGTTTCCAGAAGAAGTAAGTGAATACTAACAAGCCAAGGATGGTACTCTACTTCACAGAGTGAGCCAAGTGCTATTTGATGATTTACTGCTCATGAGAGAAATACTGAGCCAAGTGCTATTTGATCATTTATTACTCATGAGGGAAATACTCATGTTTTTGTGATTGATCAATAGAAAAAAAAATAATGGACAAGCAGATGGACAAGCAAATGGACAAGCAGTTGCACTGGCAGGACTTTTATTGTATTTTTAGATATCAAAAAGTTATAGAAAAAGAAAATTCAAATATTTAATCATACTTACTTGTCTGCAAATTTTGTTATGAGAAAGCTAGATGAACCCCATGGAGTGATGGTGCCTACCAGAATGTGGAGGAGCACTAAATATAGGTGTGGGGACAGGGGGTAGAAATTACAAAATTCATACTTGAAGCACCTGCTGCTCTTACCCCTCAGCCTTAAACCCACATTGCCAAAAGCCACTGGGAGCATCTGGGTGGCTTCTACAAACCAAGAACAATGGTGCATTTCCACCTGTTCCTAGATGCTTTCAAGTCAAGAGACGGCGCCTCGTGGCTCAAGGAGGAGCTACCACAGCTTGATGAGTGTTTCAGCACAGATGCCACGGCTGGCTGTGCTTGGCCCACAGAAGCAGGCTCACTTGCCCTCACAGCAGGCTAGAGGAGCAGGTTTTGGTCCCTACATTCACAAGCTCTGAAACGGGGAAAGAGGCTCGGACCTCGGTGCACAGGGGGAGCACGTGATGGAGCCGGGCCCAGTGCCAGGCACTGCGAGCAGCGGCGCTGAGAGCTGAGGACCCAGCGAGCGCCTCGGCCGGGGTGCCCAAGCCCAGTGCTGCTGTCCCCCCTCGCCTGCCTCAAGGCCGGGGGAGCGGGACAAGCAGCAGCAAGGAGCGGATGGGCACAGAGAAGGGCTCCGAGGGATCTCTCCTCCCGAGCTCTCGTGGTGCTTTGGCATGGTGGCTGGGAAGGGGCAGGCGGGCAAAGGGCTAAGCCAGGCCTGGGGCTTTGCTCAGCGCCGAGCAGAGCGCTGGCTGCAGGTCAGCCCTGTGGCAGAGGGAGCTCTGCTCCACTCCAGCCTGCAGCCTGCTCCGTTACAGCAGGCGGATGGAGAAGCAAAACCTTTGCACGGAAGGAGTCACCCCTCTCCAAGGATGTGAAGGGAGAGGTCAAGGAAACAAATTCCTGTGAAAGAGATCGGGTAGATCCTGTCCAGAGAGAAAGGCTCAGCACTGCTCCGAGCAGCACACAGCCCTGTGTGTGGAAGGAATCCTAAAACCTCCTTGCTGATATCCACCAAAAAAAAAAAAAAAAAACGAGCAGCACACAGCCCTGTGTGTGGAAGGAATCCTAAAACCTCCTTGCTGATATCCACAAAAAAAAAAAAAAAAAAAAAAAAAAAAAAAAAAAAAAAAAAAACCTAAAAAAAAAAAAAAAAAAAAAAAAAAAAAAAAAAAAAAAAAGACCAGCATCGTCTGTCAGGCTGCACTGGCTCTCAAACAAACTGTTCATTCTTTGCACTCATGGCTATCCGATCTAGCACATTTTAAGTACTTCAAGAAAGGCCATAAAGGTACTATTTTACAAATAAAGCACTGAAATTTCTGCTCATGAACAATCAGTAGACGCTGTTCACTGGCTACATCTGCTCAGTGCTCAGCAGGAGCCTCTGACGCGAGGGACACAAGCCCTCTGAGAGCAGATCTGCCAAGACAAGTTTCCCTACAAATGGTGAGAAGTTTGTGGCACTCTCCAACAGCCACCTCAGGTAAGGATAACATTGCTAACACACTTTAACATCCCAGGCTTCATAAAGACCTTTATGCTCTCATAGATGCAGCACCTGACTATGACAAAGGAGACCCCAGGTCTCTCTCTGCCTTTGACACAGAATCATTAAGGTTGGAGGGGACCTTTGGAGATCATCTTGTCCAACCACCTGCACAAGGAGGGTCACGTAGAGCCCATTGCACAGGATTGTGTCCAGGCAGGTTTGGAAGATCTCCAGAGGAGGAAACTCCACAACCTCTCTGGGCAACCTGGTCCAGTGGTCTGTCAGCCTCAAAGACAAGAAGTTTTCGTTAAATTCAGGCAGGGCTTCATTTCATGGCTGTTGTTGTCTCTTGTCCTATCACTGGCCACGACTGAAGAGACTGGCCCCATCCCCTTGCCATACTCTCTTAAGATACTTGTACACACTGATAAAGTCTCCTCTCAGTCTCCTCCAGGCTCTCAGCACTCTCAGCCTCCTCTTATATGAGAGATGCTCCTGTCCCCTAATCATCTTCCAGCCCAATGCTGGATTCTTTCTAGGAGTCCCGTGTCCCTCTTGTACTGGGAAGCCCAGAACTGGACACACTGCTGCAGATGGGGTCTCACCAGGACTGGGTTTACCCTCAGCTAAAGCCAGCTTGGCTGACATCGGCCAGGTTGCTTCACCCTTGAGGCCCAGTGCATGTCCAACCACTGCTGCTCAGCTGCTCCACCTACTGAGGCGCATTCCCTTGCAGATAGACTTTGTGCTTTGATGTCCTCATATGTGGAACAGGCTTTCTTCTTCCTTGGAAAGTTTTCCAGGATCTAGCTACTGTTTAAAATCTGGATCTGTAGTCTTGTAGAGACTGCAGAAAAATGGCATTTGGAAGTCTAAAATACTCTTGGAGATCAAAGTGAGGTTGCAGTTCCAGCAGCAGCCTGCATGGCAGGCTGGCATGCCTGCTGTGCGGCACAGCATACGGCCAAGCTGGAGTGCTCCTCCCTTCCCACCCCCGAATCTCTCATCCTCAGAGCAAGCACCCTCCACAAACTGTATCTTAAGAAGCAGAGACAGTGGAAAAGTTCCTGTGAGACAAGGAAATTGCATCCCCTGAGCTGCAGTTGGTCCCTAGGAATGGTCTCCTCTGGTAGTATATGGTTATCCTCACCAGGATCTTACAGCCAGCCTGTAAGATGGGCAGCCGTCATGGCACTAGGGGTATCTCTGGCACCTGACATCTAAAGCAGCATGGCAATATTGAGGCAGCACGGTGCCCAGTGTAGGCAGTCCAGCCTAAGCTCATTAGCCAAGCATGGTTGTTACTTGTAAGTAGAATTGCAACTACTCACATAGCTAGCTCAGGTCACTCTAGACTTGGAGAAAAGACTTTCCTTAAATATGATTTCTGTTCAGACAACTCAGGATTATTTCTAGATCCTCCAAAAGTGCATGATAAGAACCCACATTCCCTCTCACTTCACCATCAGTGTATAAAATTGCTCTCCTCAAGATAAGAGAAACAGGTCCACATCCAAGAAGAGCTTAAGCCAGGAATATTTTCTTATTGGATTTTCAGGAATAATTGGAGGGAATTTGCCTTCCAGTTCTGAGTGTAAAGGGAAAAAAAAAAAAAAAAAAAAAAAAAAAAAAAAAAAAAAAAAAAAAAAAGATACTTTTAAGGATTCAACTTTGCTCAGAATAGTACAAAAGGACTGACTGCCTGGCTGCATTCATTTAAAAAAAAATGTTCCTGGTCACACAGCACTCTCTTCTAAATCCACTTGGAATCAAGTTAATCTTTCCGCTAAGCACAGGTAACTTAATAGCCATAACACTACCTGGGAGAATGAGTCTGCAGTAGAAGGAACAAGGTGCCCAGGTTTATCCGGTTGCTGATGCTGGGTCCTGTGCCTAGGCTATCAGCAAAGCTCAGAGTTTGTCCTAGAGCGGTTTGTGCCCTACAATTGCTAAATTACAAGACCTGTCTCAATCCCTCCAAATAATGGGACCACTCCAGAAGTCTTCCGAAAGGGAGACAAGCCCCCTACCCACATATTTTTTTTATCCAAAGAGAAGAAACACTGACCTGAAAATCAATGGGCCATCGTGAGTTCTCCCCTTCACAGGGAGCTATTAAATATTTGCCTTTCATTCCCAGCCTTTACTACCAGGAAAATAGTAACTGTATTCACAAGGAGCATAAGTATCAGTGGATTTCTAAATGAGACCCTGGAAAGAACTGGGAGTGTCTTATATTTAACAACCTATCTATTTAAACGCTGCCTTTTAGATTACAAGCTGCCTGTAGCTACGACTGTAACCACAGCCTTTTCTATCATCAAGATAAAACCACGTTTCCTGCTAATTATTGTTATCTCTTTGCTGAGCATGCCACATATGTGCCCTTTATATGCTCAAAAGGTAGTCAAATTGCTTTAATTATTCCATTAGCTGGAGTATCAGAGATCTGTGCTTTGGAGCAGAAGGCCATGGACACACCAACCCTTGGCTAAATGTTTCCTGCAACTCCCTTCTAACACTTTGGCAACGCGATGGCAGCCACCCATTTATCCCTTTGCAGCAATACACTGGACATACACTTTAAAAAAATCAAATCAAAACAACACTTATTTTTACTCATTTTTATCCTACTAATCAGTTAGGAATTACTACATTCTGGTCTTTCATATTTCACAGCAGTAACCACATTGCTAGCCAATAACTAGCAAGTTTTATCAGCGTTGCATGCTCTTACCCGAAACAGTCCCCAAGAGCCCAATTTAAATACATATATCTCACTTGCTTAGTACAAATTTAGCCACCTAAATTATTCCTTTTTCCATAAACAGCCAGCACTAGAGCCCTCAGCACCGTAAGTAAGTAATTAGTATTTTAAAACTATTTTTGTATGCACATATTGCCAGAAGTCAGGTAAATACTGTAGATTTGAATTACTGAAAAACTGTAGATTTGAATAGGCTACACTTCTGGATACTTTCTGGATCAAAAATTACACAAACGAGGACAGTAGAGAAGTTGAGAAAAGTAAAAAACAACCAACAGAAATGCAGGGAAAGAAAACACTATGGAAGGAACGATGGGTGTCCAGCAAAGTGTTGGCCCTTAGCAGAGGAAGGGCACAACACAGTAAAAGCTCTTTCTCAGATAGACAAATTGAAACCCCAAGTCTCCTTGTTGATCTGAGGAAATAGTTTTAAGGCTTGCTCTTGCAGCTCACATCTCCTAGACCTTCCATCAAAATAATTTCTCCTTTCCCTCCCTGTCTTTTCAGAAGTCCTGGATGTATAATGCTACTTGGCTTGGTAGAGATAATGCCATTGCTAAAAAATTGTGCCACAAAGTCCAAGGGATGAAAATACCACATTAAAAACACTTCTTAAAAGGTGCCTCGTCTACCTGTCCCTCTTTCCCCTGGTGTAAACAACTTGCCTGTTCTGCTGCAGCCCTATGAGAGCTTACTGGCAAAAAGTGAGAATTTATCTTGAGCAGTTAGGGATAATAAACTTAATGTGTGAAACTAACCCATTTGGTGGCTACCTTCTCTACCATAGTTGAGCTCTACTTGTGAAGCTCCCGAGCCTGTAAAGAGTTAGGTGTGTAACTGTGAGTGCAGCACCTTTCAGAGTGCAGCAAGTGCTTACAGCTGTAAGACTTTGCACTGGTGGCTGTTGTTCTAATAACAAGTCTGTCTTAAAATGAGTCCTATAAAACAGAAGAAATGTATCATGAATAAAACATCTTCAGAAAAGCATCCAAAGCAAACAGATCACATTTCAACCACGGGTTAACCATAGATAATGCACTCCAAAGAACACTGATGTTCCCACCTAGCCTTTTTCATCAGCCGAGGGCACAAAATAAAAGGTCTGTCATTGACGACTCCCACGTGCGTGCAACAAAAGATGACTAACTGAGACCTCAGGTGCCTTAAATAACTGAGCTGAGACCTCAGTTACCTTAACTAACTGAGCTAACTGGGACCTCGTAATGGCCGCACTCCCCTAACTGGGACCTCGTAATGGCCGTGCTCCCCTAACTGGGACCTCGCTAAGGGCTGTGCTCCCCTAACTGGGACCTCGCTAAGGGCTGTGCTCCCCTAACTGGGATCTCGCTAAGGGCTGTTCTCCCCTAACTGGGACCTTGCTAAGGGCTGCGCTCCCCTAGCTGGGACCTCACTAGGGGCTGCTCTCCCCTAACTGGGACCTGGCTAAGGGCTGTGCTCCCCTAACTGGGATCTCGCTAAGGGCTGCGCTCCCCTAACTGGGACCTCGCTAAGGGCTGCGCTCCCCTAACTGGGACCTCACTAGGGGCTACTCTCCCCTAACTGGGACCTGGCTAAGGGCTGTGCTCCCCTAACTGGGACCTGGCTAAGGGCCGTGCTCCCCTAACTGGGACCTCGCTAAGGGCCGTGCTCCCCTAACTGGGACCTGGCTAAGGGCTATGCTCCCCTAACTGGGACCTCGCTAAGGGCCGCGCTCCCCTAACTGGGACCTGGCTAAGGGCTGCGCTCCCCTAACTGGGACCTTGCTAAGGGCTGCGCTCCCCTAACTGGGACCTGGCTAAGGGCTGTGCTCCCCTAACTGGGACCTGGCTAAGGGCTGCTCTCCCCTAACTGGGACCTCGCTAAGGGCTGCGCTCGCTGCCTGGCAGGACGGGGCTGTTGGCAGAGGGACCCTGGGGATCCCTGCGGCCTCTCGTCCCTCTCACTGGCGGCAGGCCTGGCACGGGGAGCGGCCGGGAGGGCTCCCGGCTGGATGTGAAGTGTCGGTTCAACATCCCAGGGCTCCAGCGGGGACTGTTGGGTTGCTAGGAGACCACGCGGGCCGCTTGCTTGGGAGGCGGCAGCGGGAAAGAGGCTCCGAGGGCACCCGGGACGTCAGCGGCTGCCGGGCTCCCGGTTAGCGGAAACACGTCTGTGCGCCGGGCTGGAGGCCAAGCAGCCGTTCATGAGGTTATTTAAACTCATATTTGAAGGAAAAAAAATATAAGAACTCTCCCTATGCTTGAGAAGATGAGCGATGAAAGAGCTAATCCATGGTTATTAGCACTGATTAATAAACGAAGCCTTGCTGGGACTGAGCCGAGAGCGGAGCTGTGGCAGGTAACTGTCCCTGCAGCAGCAACACCCCATGGATCAGCAAGCGACCCTCTCCCTGGGCCGGGCTCATGGGAGGCAGGAGCGAGGCCCGGAGCACCCGAGCAGGGAGCCGGAGGCCGGTGCGATGCCGCTCCCCGTGGGTGACACCCTCACCACGTGCACCCCAATGCCGATTGCGAAGTATCTCCTAGGGCTTGGCAAATCTGCAGCGTATTCAGTCTAACCTGAAGTTGTGCAGCCGAGGTTTGAGCTGCTAAATTCTTGCTGAGAGTGAGGGGGACTCTCATGTTGGTGCAAATACCATGTCCTGCATTTAACTGCCATGATAGGGGGCAATTTGTAAATTGTGTGATTTACAGACTGCAAATTGTGTGATTTACAGACTGCGGCCCTGCACCAGAATGATCCAGTTTCCTCTGTTGTTCCTCTGAGACCTTACAAAAAAAAAAAAAAACAGCAGAGATAAAGTAGAGTTTCGCTAATTTATGCTTTTTTTTTTCCTCATTCATGTGTCATCCTGTAAATATTTTCCTCCCCCACCATCTCATAGTTCAGGATCTGATCCTGATGTTCAGGGTAGTTCAGGGTAGTTCAGAATCTGACCCTACGTAGAATCCCATAGTTCAGGATCTGACCCTGAACTACACATTATTATATTATCACTTAAAGATTGTTCCATAAGATTAAAAAAAAAAATTGGAGCCCACTTTGCAAACGGCAATTGAAATATATTCTCCGAATATATTTCACTGCTTCACTGTTCCGAAGTGGGTGCATTTTCATTCAGTGGCAATGCCCCATGCTGGTACCTGTGGCATTTCGGTTGGGTTGTGTCAGCCCCTTTCCTTGCGGAATCTGACGGAAAGCAGCCAGAAGAGCACATTGTGTCTCCCGGGGTCCCTGGGTCTGCCCTGTCCCCAGCTCAGGGGGCTCCCAGGCCGGTCTCTTGGGAAGCGGAGCCTCACGGAGCTCTCACTTTCCCTCACCAACAACAACTTTCCAAGCCTTGGCTAAAGCTGAGCCTTTAAGTTTGGTACAAGCAAAACCCAGTCAAGCCAAACAGTCCCTGAGGCCCTGGACTGTCTTCTGGTGTCCTTCAGTGAAACTGAATCAGCCTCCAAACACAGTAGCCTGTCTACTTGTTTAGTTAGGCTGTGTAATGTGTAAGACACCCTTCCTAAGTTTAAATATATGGTTTACAACACAAGGGAGAAAATCTATTTTCTATTACATTTGCCCCTGCTAAACTGGTATATATCCTTGGCATAAACAAGAAGAACGTATTAAAAACACTTCAAAAGCCTGCAACAGAAGCATGGGTGATACTATTGCTGGGAATAACAAGCCTGGGAAGTACTTGGATCTACCGAGTGCTGCTGAGCATTGGTTTGAAGGTGTTCGGGGCAGGAGGTCCCTGCTCCTCAGGTACCCGAGAAGGTCTCCAGGGTGCAGAGAGCACGACCTACCCATCACTCACAGGAAGAAAAAGTACCACGATAGATGCCCTCAATAGATGGGGTCCAAGTGTGTTTTTAGTGCCGGTATAGAGCCCTCAACTCCAGTTCTGGTTAAATTATACCTGACTCCAGGTGTGCTGGAGAAAACCAGACCTAATTGACTGCACATTCCCCTAAACCTCCACTTTTCCCCTCCAGTGTGATGAGGTAGCAGTCCTAACCAGATAAATCCAAAGGGCAAACCGGCAGCATCAGCTGCCATCCCCACGTCCATCCAGGGCATTACAGCACCGCGGTGCTCACTGCGTGACCCGCAGCGAGGGAGGGATGTGTCGTGTTTGCACTGCCACGTGGGTCCTATCCCAGCCACACCGCACCGGAGAGAGAGCTTGGAAGGGACAGGGTATGAGTGAGGACAGACGCGGAGTGAGAGAGATGTACAAAGAAATTTAAGGGATATGAAAACAACTGCTCCCACTCAGGAATACTGATAGAAGGACTGGGATGAAAGACAAATGTCACTACAGGGCACTGCTTCTCAAGAGAGATCCTACACTTCAGGAGCTGCACGTGGCATTTAGTGACATTAGTACCCTTAAGCTTTGTTAAACCACTCTTTTTAAATACCTTGCTCCTCATTTACACAACCTAAAGCGTAGAAACGACACAGGAGAGCTCTGAGGGCTTCTTAGGGAGCCTCACTGCACAGCTGCGCTCCCCCACACGTCTGCATGTGCACAAGGGGGAGCCGGTGGTGAGCGGCCCGATATTTGCTCTGGGGACAACTTCGCTTCCCCACGAGGCACAGCCCTCCTTTCCTAAGGAGTTTGGATCCACGCAGCACGAGGACTTCGGCTTTTAGTGACGGCAGAAACCCCCGGGCCGTTTAAAACGGCGCAGAACGCGCTCGCGCTGAAGGGGCGCCGCGGGAAGTCGGCGTCCTGCGGGACAGCTCCAGGAGGAGCCGTGTCCAAGGAGGGGCTCCCGGCGCTTCCCGGGCGCTGCTCCCGCTCCGGCCGCTCCCCGCTTCCCGCGCGGACACTCACGGGCGCCGGCGCAGCGGGGGGGCGCCGGCCCGCGCGCTTCCTCCCTCTCCTCCTCCTCCTCCTCCTCGTCCTCCTCCTCCTCGTCCTCGTGCTGGCGCCGCGGGGCCTTCAGCACCGCGGAGAGCGGCCGCGCGGGGCCCGCGGGCTCGGCGCCCACCCGCAGGGCGCCGCGCCGGGAGCGCCCGAGCGCCGAGGCCACGGAGCCCATGGCCCGGCCCGCACCTGGAGCCGGAGCCGGAGCCGGTCCCGCTGCCGGGCCCGCTGCCGGCTGGGGGCAGGCCCGGGCGGCGCCTTCTCGCCGGGAAAAGTTTGGCGCCGGGGAGGGTTTGCGCAGCGCCAAGTTTGCACGGGGGAGGAGGGGGAGAAGGCAGGGGAGGAGCTCGGCGCGCCTCCAGCTGTGCGCGGCCGCCCCTTCCTCCTCCTCCTCCTCCTCCTCCTCCTACCCGGGACAGCGGCCGCCTTTGGGAAATGCCTGCGGCCGCGCAGCCCCATCCAGCACCGCTGACGGCCACCAGCCCCGTCCAGCAGCTCCAACGTCCAGTAGCACCGGTGTCCAGCAGTGCTGACGTCCAGCAGCTCTGACATCCAGCAGATCCATCCAGCAGTACCAATGTCCAGCACTACCAACATCCAGCGCCCCAGCATCCAGCAGCGCTGACATCTAGCAGCACCAGCACCAGCTGCTCCTCGTCCCGCTCGCAGGACGAGGTGCTCAGGTGCTCAGTTCAGCACCTCTGGCTGGGTGGTTGTGTGTCTGCCAGCACTACCTGTTGGGATGAGTAGCAGGGCTCCCCTGCCAGAAATGAGGGGAGTGAGTCCCCACAGGAGTCCCCACAGGAATCCCCACAAGAATCCCCATAGGAGTCCCCACAGGAGTCCCCACAGGAGTCCCCCTGCGTGATCTGCTCTGCTTGGCCCTGCTCTGAGGAGGGGAATGAGACTCGCCGAACTCCAGAGGCCCCTTTCAGCAGCAGCTCCGTGGGATAGGACCTCCCATAGCACCGACGGCCACGCTGTACGCAGGAGCTCGCTGCGGCGGCGGCCACCACCTTGCACAGTGCCCGTGGGACCAGTCTGTACCACAGCACCTCGGCCCCACGGCTGCATTGGTCTCATGTCTGCAAAATCAGGATAATGAGATTTCTCCAAGTCACCGGTCTAAATGTGGCACTTCATGGAACAGTGATAGGTACTTGCTTGGATGCTTAAACTGACAGGAGCAACATAGACTCCTGCCTAGGTGAATTATGCCAGTTCCTTTGAATAATGTTTCAGTGCTGCCAATTGGCAGCACAAAAGCAGCACCCATTTCCACCAGGGCAGAAGTCAAGCCGAGGGCCACCCATTGCCCCGTGCCAGGAGCTTTTCTCTTGCTCGCCTAGAAACAACACATCTCACATCAGTCTGCAGGGCACTCTGCTCCTCAGAGCCGCCTGCGGCAGCCTGGCTCCCGCATCCCTGTGGGGAGATCCCATGGCAGCTCCGC
>VZSG01000527.1:412582-423631 GCA_013398315.1 Nothoprocta pentlandii | reverse complement strand
TACGATCCCTTCAGGTTGCTGCAGACACCTCCTGCACCGGCCAGCACAGGCCCTGGACACACCACATAGCACAAGACCTGCTCCTGAACCGGGCTGTCTCCAATTTCGGTGGGTACATCACGAACACTGTGGTTTGGATGAACCATCACCATAGAAGCACCTTATACGTGGCCAACGTAATTCCTGGAGCAGCTTTTACACAGCAAGGGACTGGGAGTTGGTATTTTTCTGAAATGCGAAGTGGATTAAACTGGGCTCTGCCACACTACAAGGCATCTGGGGTGCAGTTCCAGTTCCAAAGTGATCTTCTGTTGCTTCATTCCAGCCTAGTTTCCAGAGGAAATAACCCTCATCAGAAAAAAACAGGGGTATTTTTTAAGCCCTTAGATTTGACCAAACCCGATGGAAGGCTAAAGCGCTCCAAGAGGCAAAGCTAATGAAAGTTTCATGAAAAGCGGCGCGGGAATAAAGGAGCAGAGCTCCTCCTCCTCCCCGGGGCGGATTACAGGGTCACCCTAGCCCTCATCAGGCACCAAGCACCGAGTTTCAGCCAGGGCGGGCAGGACAGGAGGCCTCGTGAGCGCGGGCGGCAGGCCCGACACGGGAGCCATGGCCTGCGGGCCTGCCTGGCGCCAGCGCCTGCACGGGAGCCCGACCTTGGATCCGAGGCTGCCAGAGCGGCGCCGGGAGCGACTTTTGTGACTGGGATGCAGAGGCAGCAGGAGGGCACAGGGCCCGAGTATAGGCGGGCGGGAGGTTGGGGAGCGCGCGCCGCAGGCAGGAGCGCCCTATCCCCCCGTGCTAGCGGCCCATGCCTTGCCTGCATTCCTTTACTTAGAAAACGAGGGGTAAGAGGGAGCAGAGAGGCTTTTCCCTGGCAAAACCTGGTCTGCTCAGTAAACTGGTGGAGGGGCCCCTGCATCCTGCTCTCTCTGCTGCTCTTGGCTCTGCTGAGGAACAGAGATGACACTTCCACCCTTACACTCATAGTCCAGGCTCAGCAGCAGAGCTGCAGCCAAGCTGTGCCTCAGAAATACGTCCTGACTCCACCTTTGCCATGAGCTGCACAGCCAGCAGCCTTCCAGCCCTCGGGAGTTACACCCTGAACTGTGCAAATGCTTCCAGCCACGTGGCATCTGCGTTGGCTGATGAGATTCTCCCTCAATTCAGTTCACATTGAACGGCAGCCGAGTCTCTTTCTCGGCTTTGGCCACCACTGCGGAGGATTCCTTAGCTAGCTCGAAACGAAGTGTTAGACAAATATATACACCCCCATGGGCCAAGCAATTTAAATGTTCAGAAAATTTACTGTTGATAGTTTTGCTATTTTTTATTTTGACTGCTTTGTTTTTCTGGCAATACCAAGTTCTAGTTAGCTTGGGCCCTGCTTCACCTCCTGTAAAATAAATTTTAGAATGAAAAGATTCACTCCTACTTCCACTCACTGGTATTTATTGGCATACTTTGTTATTTATGTTTATACATACATATAATCATTATAATTAATAACAATTATTAATAATAAATATTTAAAAATTAATTTTAATTATTTTAAAATAGTTAACTCAAATAAAAATAAAAAATAAAGAATAAAGAATAATTATTGTATTTTGCACATTGTATTAAATTCAAAGCAATGGCTACCTGAAGTGTCAAGAATGAGCTATCATTTGCTCTAATAGAAATTAGAGTGATTATCTCTATGCCTGTCCCCATCACGAGATCAGAGAACTGGAGCTGAGTAAGTTTAAACATTAAGTCTTTGCTAATAAACAGTCTAGACTGCAGCTCTTGGATCTGAGCTCTTCCTTTGGTTATTTAGCTACATGATCCTCAAATGAGAGAGAACAGCTCAGTAGTCTGCACAGGTAATTTGACACAAAACAACAAACATGAAATAGACTTGTATTTCATACAAAATAGAGGAAATAAATTTTTTTAAAAAAGGAAGGTTTTTGGAAGACTGAGAGTATTAGGGTAAAGATACTGCAAAGACATTCTTTTCATCTGATATTTTCTTTTTGCTGTTTTCTGGATGCCAGACTTTTATTATGGACCTTTTTTACTTTTGTCTTCATGAGCTTCTGGCTTTTTGCAAAACTGTGAAATGTCCATCATCTTAATCCTTTGCAGTGGCATGAAAAGAAAAAAGCCACAATCCAGCATTCTGATTAGACAGCACTGCTGCCAGTAATGGGTTTCTTTTATAAGAAGGACAGAAATGTTTCAGAGATGCAGAATTCTGCAAGTGCAGCCACTCAACATTAATCATTTCTCTAAATACTTACAGAATCCACTGCTACTGTATTGCTTGAAATTCTGAACAATTCTAATAACTAAGCCCTATAGGTTGTGGGCAGTATATGAGTGTTAGCTGTACGTATAAATGAAGCTGTGATGTGTGCCCCATGGCAAGGTGTTGCACAGAAATTCAGTTCCTTCTCCACTGTGGCTTGTCCAACCACAACGTGGTACCTACCATAACATCTGTTCGCATCACCACTTATCAACGCCATAACAAATAACAAGAGTGGAAGCACTAAGTGCAATTTGGCAGTTACTCACAGAAATCTCTTTTATGACATAAAAGAGAATGACAAAATAGTGGCTCTTCTTGCCTTAAAAGCCACTAACATTTCCCTTTTCATTCCAAGGTGACATAACTTGATTTTCACTGCAAACTTGATGGGGTGTGGAAAGCAGCAAATGCAAGAAAGGTTTAATTAAACCACCAGAAAATCCACTTTGTCATTTGGGACTATTGCCATAGTGAAATGCTTTTTACAGGCAGCATCCTCACAAATACAGGCCAGTTATTTGAATTAAACCAGATGGGCTCTGCCTGAGCGCTCACAACATCATCCCATCCTTTGGGAGCCTGCAGCACATCGGAAAAGCAGCAACAGAGTAAAGAAGCATCATGGTATCAAGCAGAGCGTCCTCTCTCCTTTGTTGAGCAGCATTACAGATCAAATTAAAAGAGCTCTTCCCTGGGGGCTTCAAAATCCTAGCTCCGAGCTGGGTCTAAGTGAGACAATTGTCTACCTCCCTTTTTTAAGTATAGAGAACAACCACATTTATCACAGAACAACAGCAGAGTTTCAGCTAAGTGCTTAATATAGAATAGAAAATATTGTTACATGTCGCTGAGAAATGTCTTTCTTGGAAAATTAATCTTTCACCTTTGGTCAGTAGAGGAAAACAGATAATTTTTTTTCTCTTTAAAGTAGAATGGTTCCTAAAGCTCACAAAGGCAGAGAGGTTTATATTGCATACAGCTATTTCCCCTAACAGTAGCTCCCTCTTAGCCCTGGAGGGAAGCAGCATTTCCCCAAGGCACAGTTAAACCTTTGGAAGAGGAAACTATTAGCTTTAAATTTGATGCGAGTTTCACCTATCCATAAGGCTTAACCGTATTTGATGACTTCAGGAGGAAACAATCAAGGAAATCACTTCCTTTGGCTGCGCCTGCCTCTTCCCCCATAAACCACTACATTAAATGTAGCAGTACGCTCTCCTTCAGCATGCAACTTTGAGGAAAAAAATGCCTTAATGCAGCAAATTCGGTCTTCTTGTCCAACTTGAAGCTTCAGAAAGAAGTCTCATTTAACGTGAACATTTGACTCCCGTTTTAGTCTCTGTGCTCAGTAGCTGTTGTTCTTCACCCCTCATTCACTTAAATCCTACTGAAATTTGCCTCCCCAGTTGTGCAGAAAACGCCGTATTTGGCAGTGTCATTACCTTAGTGCAGACTAGTCCTGGCAAAACTCCACGCTGTGCTGTGGATGTAAGTGACAATCCCATGCCAGGTGTCACATCTCCTATGACGTTAGGAAACATTCAGCTCTACTTAGCAAGCACACTGTGTTATGGCACACACACGGCTTACCTCTTACAATAACTGAAGCTGAACGTAGGGTAAGAAAAGCAGTGGCAGTAAGGGGGAAAAAATAACCAGTTACACTTCAGCTTGCACCTTGTTACGTGTTCCACATTCTGGTTTCAATCCAAAGAACTGGAGAAGCTGTAATTTCATTTTCATTAGTATTAAACCTGCGCCCTACTAGATCACCTAGAAATTGATATCTGGATCAGCTATAAGTAAATTTATTTTGATTAAGCCAGAACACACAATCTGGTATTTATGAGGGGTTTTGTTCTAGATAAGAGAGGAAATTGTACATGGGTTCATCCTATAAGCTGCTAAGACAGCTGCCCATTCCAAGTTTATTAATAAAAGGAAGTAATAGAGCAACTTTGCCTCAACTCAGTGCTTTGCACTGTGTAGCTTTTGCATTTCTGAACTGCTTTTGACTGTCCTAAAAGCAGATGTTTTGTTTCACCCTTATCCCACTTGAATTCAGCAGAGTTTCTTCTAATCTTAGCCTTTAAGCAGGTACTTAAAAGCTTCAATTGATTTGTCAATTCAAACCTCTAACAATATCAAAACTGATAGAGGCTGCAGGAACAGATGGCAAAATAAAGCTTTTGAAAGGGTCAGTATCTTTGAGAAAGATATTTGAGTTCATGTAATATAGACCCTGTAGATGCAATAATATCACGCCAGCCAAGTTAAGAGGATGTCATTAACTTCTCAGGATCTTTTAAGTTTCCAGGTAGGAAACAGCTACTATTAAGGACCTGGAAGAACTGAAGAGAAATATTTTCATATCACAACCAAAAGAGCTCTTCCATCTGTGATGTGGAACCCAACCTATATACTGCACCTGCACTCCAAAACTCATTGGAGTTCTCCTTTTTCCACGTTCAGTATTCCCTTTCACACATGCCAGCAAGTTTTTTCACTGGCTATCCCATATTGTGAGAAACAGATTGCAATGAAAGAGCTCCTAACCTGAAAAGCTGAGGAATTAGCCTAGCCTCGATACAAAGTGAGGTGAGATACCTGCACGGCCAAGGTTGGAGTTACATTCACACAACGTTTGCCTTAGCACCTCCGTACCAGGTGCTGAACCCTCCAGACCCTTAACAAGGGTTAACTGGGAGGAGCCCATGGGGCTGCTGTGTTAGCAGAGAAGTCTGAAGAGAATCAGCGTTTATGCATCTAAAAAGGAGCTTTATGGAAGACTTTTCTGCACACCTGTTGTACAAGGACACTGGAAAAGTTATGGTAGGTAATGGAAAACAAACAAACAACAACAACAACTTTGCAAAAGTAAGAATAATTAGTTAGGATAATTAGTTAGTCAAGTTTTTGCCAGGAATGGTGCAGACAGTTGATCATTCACCTTCAGGCTGAGAGACACCAGAGCACCTTTCAAGATTTTTCTCTTTCCGTTCCTCTGCATATGTCTATGGTCACCAACCATAAACACTTATGTCCCCAATTGTGCCACTTACAACTGTGTGTATATATATATATACGCACAGCTTGACACATATGGATTAATTTCTTTGGTAAGCCCAGTGGAAGGAGATTACACGTGGATAAAGTGATTCACATAAAACTGTTTGTAGAAATCAGCACCTTAGTTTCTTGCAAAAAAAACAAGTGCACAGATCACTGTAAACACTATGTAAATCATCGTTCCAAGCTTATGTTCTCTTAGATCTCTCTCACATACTCCCATACAAAAAACATTGCACAAAATCTAACTCATCTCTGATCCCCTTTCTGTCATCAGCCATTTATAGATGGCAAAACAACTGATTGAGAACAAGCACTATAACCATCAACATAGTTACTTCTGTAACAGATGCTTATTAAATATTTGCTTAATAATCAGTGTATACACAGGCAGATACACGTATACACATTTACAAACTGAATAATCTCTAACTAGATAGGCCAAGAACTCTGCAAAAGCTTGATATTCCAAATGAAAATACATCTCTAGAGAAGGGATGGGGGGAGCCCTCTTCCTGATTAAAACAAATGCAGCGTTACTAGGAAAAGAGCCTTTGCATATTTTGCTTGCTATCTATGGAAACAATGCCCACGATGGCAGCTGGAACACAGGCCACCTATCAAGAGCAGCACCTTGAAACCAACGTGCCCTGGGCCTGGTGCCAGGGACCATGAGCAAACGAAGACATTAAGGCAGCAGAAGGGTCTAGGACACTGAAAACAAACTTTGAAGTGTGTCCCACACGCGACGCTCGTTCTCAACAGTGCCTACACAATGGTGTAACTGTAAAGAAACTCGTAACTGAGAATGAACCCTTGAAATCTGGCTTGGTGTAAATTAGTTTTTAAATTAGTGTTTTAGAAATTTAGACAATCGCATTGATTCTGACACCCTCAGAAGCACATAGAGTGTTTCTCCCACCATGAGAGGAGTAGAGTAATAACCTTATCTGCAGGTTGGATAATAACTGAGGTCACGGGAGACGCTGTAGGTTTCCGCTGGGCGAGAGGGCCAGAGCAGGTGCTTTGTGCCTCCTGCCACCTCGGGAGCAGGCAGTTGCCTGGTAACTTGTCACGTGCAGTTGCATATTTAGCACATATACATATATTTTTAATACAAAGCTGACCTCTTATGTTTCTTAGCCAAAACACCGCTCAGAAAGTTTAATGCTGAATTGTGTGACATATAAGGCGTGTACTTACACCCTTTGACACACACAGTTTCAACGTATCTTTTTCTTCTTACATTATTTATATTATTTAGTATTTATAATTTGGAGCACAGAAAAGGCAGAGTCCCTAAATATCAACTAGCAGCAGTGTGTAGCTTTTTGTGGGACATCATGTAGTTTCTCAAACATAGTAAACATAAATTGAATATAGAGTTAGCACTTGGAAGTTTTAAACTATAATATTGTTCACAAAACCAAGGTGCTTCAGTACTTGGGCTGAACTCACTATCTTCAAGAAATAGATAATATCTTAATTATGAAATGGGATAAATAATAATATAAATAATGATAAATAATGCTACATTATATATATATATAGCTTTAATATATAATTTTCTATCGTAAAATGAAAGTGTTCCAGTTATACTGCTTTGCTCATATTTAAAATAAATATTTTACAGATAATTAACAAATCCCCTCACTCCATCCACAAACCACAAGGATACAGAGTCATAACATGCCTTAGATTACCTGTGCTACAAGATCCTATTTCACTTGAGCCAATATGCAATATGCAAACACATTTAAATTACATATTTTTTTTCAGGCATTGAAGCAAAGTGCACTCGTTACAACTGGTAATGCAACAGCTCTATCGTTGCATGCAGCACTGCAAGACTGTAAGAAAAGAACGTGTCTTACTGCCCAAGTCCTGAACTCACCCTAGGGGCTGCATTTACACTGATAACCATAATGTCATCTTTAATGTCATTAAAGATTGTCATTACACTGATGAGCACAATGTCATCTTTAATGTCACTATCAGTGCAACTTCCAGACCAAGGATTCAGTGACCCTCTCCATTGCAGTCTTTATTTGGTTCTTTTGTATATATAAAAAGCCTCAATTTTCACCAAGAATCTCTGGGCACTGAACAACATTTGGGCACCAAAAGCTACTTTCAATGTATTTCCTACTTAACATAAATTTTGATTTTAAAAAAGAGCAACTGTTAACAAGCATAAATATATGTTCAAGTTTTAAAGTATTTGTGCATAAAGACTACCCAATTTCTGAAAAATAATATAGTTGCATTTATCTACCTATGGAGGCTTCAAGATGACTGAAAGTGCAGAGGGCAGGATAAGCCTGAGCAATAAAAAAAAAGATTTAGGGAGGGACAGAGGGTCGATAAGACAGGGGATGGAGCAGCCTCCAACACTGTCACACAACAGTCTATCCTCTCCTTCCCAATCTTTTTTTTTTTTTTTTTAAGCAACTTTTTCATCCAAGGTATGTGAAACATTCTTAGGGATGTAGTGAGAGACAAAAGTGTAAATGAGTTGAAGAAGAGAGCAGCTGAATTCTCTAAAGTCCTCGAAGGCACGTGCCAACACTACCGTTATGGAAAGGAGCCACATAGTATTGAAACACTGACAGCTATTTTGGTAACTAAACACTTCATTCAGCAACTTTGTCTTTTACCCAACTGTGCAGTTACTAGTAGTGAGAGAGACAGTGCCCCGCAAGAAGCAAAACCTGGAGCATTTGTGCCTTTGAGAAGCACAGCCTGCCAGCTCACGCAAACTGGTCTGGCAATGCACACGTTAGACCCCAGAAAGACCTGGGATGTCCTCCTGACCACACTCCAAACTCACAGCTGACGCAGGAGCCTGTGATGAATTTTCCTGATCAACTCCAAATATTTTTAAATTATTCTTAAAGTAGCAACTTCTCAGTTAAATTAGGCTAAGTAAACAAAATCTTCCTTCAAATGTGGGGTTCTCTTCTCATCAGTTTTCACATGTGAAAAGAAACTAATCCGGCATAATCACTGACAAAAGTGTATTTTTTTTCCAATTAAAAAGCATCAGAAATGGTTTGCAAGTATCACTTATAAAGCAAACACTTCCCTCTTAGAAACGTTTTAGCAAACGTTAGCAATGCTGACTCTCATTCTTCTCCTAAGATTAAGCAACTTGATATTTTAAAATCACCATCATAATTATGCATTGTGCATAATTGTCCATAATTTTTCTCCTTTTCAAAACTTGCAAATACAGAAAAAATGCAAGTAATACAAACAGACCAACTTGATAGTTCCTGTGGAGGAAATTTTAAAAAAATAAAAATAAAAAGTACTATTAAAAAAAAAAAAAAAAGCCACACCACTATCACATATATTAAGTATCCATATATCTATGGTCGTGGACTGTATGAGTTTGAATTAACATTTATATTTGAACATAGGCATGAAAACTGTTTATGAGTTTCACAGAAACTGCAGGACAGAACTGCTGGCACAATTTTCTAAGCATTAAACACATACGTCAAAGTCATCTGTAAACAAGGAGCTTTGGTTATTTCACATAGTGAAAAAAAAAACACCACAGTGAATTCTGTAAAAAGACAAAAAATAAACAAAGAAAAATGAAAACTTATATAGCCACAGGGCAAGCAGTAAAATGGCTAAAGTTTTTCTATTGTTTTTAATATAGTTAAATGAACAGTGCAAACATTTCCAGCACCAGAATTCAAATTTCTGCAAGTAAGAAGACAGAAGGCAGAAAGGAACCACATCCACATGACCAGCCAGTACCCTTAGTCATGTAGGAAAATTAACAATCACTGCAGCCACTGCAATCCTTAAGGGGAAATAAAAGAAGAAAAAAAAGTATGTCAGAAGCATAAAGTAGTTATTCTGATCTGTTGAAAGTCTTGTTTTTAACTTTTAAGGTTTGTTTATTTTCAAAACCTAAGGTTTGGGTTCTGTTTTAGATGACTGACTGGTTTTCCAGACAGCTACTGTCTGGAAACTGGGTGCCACTACATTACAGTCTCAAAGACTTTTAAAATACATTAATATCTTGCTACCCTAAACACTAGACTTCCAAAATTAAAAATATAAAAAAAAACAAGCAAACAAGAACTGTCCATTTCATAGAAAATCTTATTACTTTTTCTTTCAAAGCAAAAAGTACTACGAATATTGCACGAGAACTGCAAATCAAAGCAGACTGAACTGAAATTGGAACTTCAAGCTCAAAGTCACAAACCTTTCCCAGTATTTTGATGCACCAAAAATGTCTTTCAACTCTATGGTCCTCAAAGTCCTGAATCAGAATATCTTACTAAGAGAAAACAGTCTTTGCACTTCTTTTGAAGGGAGTGAGAGAAAAAAATAAAATAAAATAAAATAAAATAAAATAAAATAAAATAAAATAAAANAATAAAATAAAATAAAATAAAATAAAATAAAATAAAATAAAATAACAGACAAGAAGGGAAGCAATAACAAATTTTTACTCTAGAGATAACAAAATTTTGGGAGAACATAATACTCATGCTGGCAAAACAAAAAGAAAACAAGTTTCCCTTGCCTATGAAATGTTGCTTTGAAGCAAGATTTGCTCTCTCTCTCTCCTAAGCATGAAATCTCTCTCTTCAGTTTAATACTGGATGTTAACATAGGGTGCTTCCATGATGGGACGAGAGGATGACTTTCCCCTTTAGAATGCCAAAATACCTCCCAATATACTTCAGGATAAATCTCAACCAGCCAAAGATTTTTCCTGAGACGGATAAAGGGGAGCAAAAGGATCTAATGCAACCTCCCTGCACTGTCTTGCTCCTGAGCCATCTTCTTCAGAAGTTCTTTCCTCTTCTAGTGATGGGGAGAAAGCATTTACTATCCCTAGGAGTCCACACACTGCTCCGCTTGTCTCTGCAGTTCCAGCAGGCAGTTGGGATAGTCCTGAGACATTTAAACACAGAAATTAGTAGAGTAGGACATTACGGAATCATAAGCTGCAGGGAGCATGATTTATAATCATGTTAGGTTTTTGTCCATCACAATAAAATGGTAATAAAAATTGGTGATAAAGACACCAGTTCCTTACCTTATGGAATCTCTCCCTAAGTAGACATTACCTCCAATATCTGTCATGTTTCTGTTTGGATCACAGAATACCCCAAAGAATAGATTTGCTCAGAGATGACGACTCTCAAACACACCAGCAAGGCCAGGCAGCTTCTAACTTAAGTATGTACAGCACCACTTAGTGGTGAAAATGCAGCCTCCAGTAACATGAGTGTGAAGTTGTAAAACTAACCTTTTTTTCTTCCTGAACATGAACTAGGCCTGGTCTTTTCTTATTAATAATGATTATGCCAGCGTTACTGTAAGAAAGAGATCAACTAAGCAAAAGAAGTTCAAGATGGCTGAACCCAAACGATCTAGGGGTCCCTTCCAAACCTGGCTATTGAAGAACCAGACGATCCTGAATTTCAAAAAGATACATCCACTGAGCAAACTTCTCAGGCTTCACCTACACTTCATAGCATTCACCTTGGTTGCAGGTGATTCAGTTTCAAGTACTGTTTAAACAAATTGTCCAGCTTAATGTCTGCCTGTACTCCCAAGCAGTACAATGTCTTGGCTCAGGAGCTTTTACAAAGACTTGAGAAATAAAAAAACGCAACAGATAAAAAAAAAAAAAAAAAAAAAAA